>PVHP010018029.1:0-33740 GCA_004024765.1 Zapus hudsonius | reverse complement strand
TGGATTTTCTTTGACTTTGTTGTTTTTCCTTCTACCTCAGCACTTTAATTATTTCACTGCATTCTTACCACATGGTTTCTGAGAAGTCAGATGTAATACTTATCTTTGCTCCTTTATGAGTTAAGTGGTAGGGGTTTGTGTGTTTGTTTTACCTTTTAAAATTTTATTTATTTATTTATTTATTTGAGAGAGAGAGAGACGGCATGCTAGGGCCTCTTGCCACTGCAAACAAACTCCAGATACATGCACCACTCTGTGTATCTGGCTTTACGTGGGTACTGGGTATTCGAACTCGGCTCCTTCTGCTTTACAGGCAAGTGCCTTAACCACTGAGCCATCTCTCCAGCCTTTGTTTTACTTTTTATAACTTTTAAAAAATATTCATTTGTGTATGAGTAGTGTGGAGGTGACTGGGCTCCACCTTCTTTGAGACAAGGTCTATTACTGCTATAGTCTGTTTTCATAGTACAAATGAATGTCAGACTAGCTGGCCCATAAGTATTAAATTCTCGGGGTCTGCCTCCCATCCTCTTAGGAGGCACCTTGGGATCACACAGGCATGTGCCACTTTGCATCCAGCTGTAGGTGGGTGCTGGGAAATTGAACCCAGGCTGACAGGCTTTGCAAGCAAGCACCTTTAACTGCTGAGCCATCTCCCCATCCATTTTTAATTTTTCAAGGCAGGGTTTCACATTAGCCCAGGTTGAGCTAGAACTCACTCTGTAGCCCAAGCTGGCTCAAACGCACAGTGATCCTCCAACTTCAGCCTCCAGAGGGCAGGGATTATGTGCATGAGCCACCACACCTAGATCTAAAGTGGTGTGTTGTTTTGTTTTCTGGCTTCTTTCAGGATTTTTTTTTTTTTTTTTGTCCTTCATTTTCTCAGTTGGAAGCTATGTGCCATGAAATGGTTTAGGATTATTTACTTAACTTTTGCATCTAACTTGCTCAGTTTTCTTTGAGCTTGTTGAATCTGTGGTTTCATATCTGACATTTATTTGAGGGAACTTCTTAAACATTATTGCCTCAAATATTCCTCTTGTTTCTGGCCTAGTCCACATAGGCAGCTATAACAAAATGCAGTAGACAAGGAAGCTTACAATTAGCTAACTATTTTTTCTTCTCAGAGCTCTGGAGGCTGTAAAGTCCAAGATCAATAAGCTGGCAGGTTTGGTATCTTGTGATGAGAGTCAGGAGCCAGGTAGTCTTTTGCAGGGAGGCCCAAAAGAACACAGACTCCAGGCAGCCTTGACAAGACCAGAAGACAGCTCCAGTCCAAACCTAAAATCAAGATGTTGTTCAGGAGCAGCCTTCTCTTCTTCCTGGTTCTTCCTCCTCGAGGAATTTTTCATGAGCTTTCTTTCACTGGGGAGGGCCCCTTCTCATCTTCATTCCTTTCCTTGACCCACCAACCAATGAAGGTCCTCCATAAACATTTACACTTAACTAGTAAAACTCATCCCAAATGGTTATCTGATTCACATCCCAAGGTTATAAGAAAACCCTGATCCCAGTCACCATGTGGATTACCCACTTAGGGCCTCTCCCAACTCAGGGGCTTTCTGCTTTTCTTTAGTTCCTAAAATTAATCTTAACTTGCCCTTCAGCAAAGTGTGCACTGGTCAATTCTTTGCAAGGTGCAAGACAATGAACTCAGAGCCCCTGGCTAGAGAGGCTCTGTCTCACTCTCAGAACTAGTAACAGAGGGTTCGTGAGCAGCCACGTCACTGTGTCCTCAAGGGGCAGAGGGAAGCTTGTGGAGGGAGGTGAGACGACAACTTTGGGTCTCAGTCCTCAGCTTCCACCTGCTCGAGGAGGGCCAGCTCAAGCTTCTGGGTGAAGCTTCCTGCCTCTGTCTCCCTTGTGGCCCTGGGCACATCATGTGCCTGGGCTCTGGAGATCCGATCTCTGATGCTCACACTTTGCAAGCAAGCACTTTATCCACTGAACCATTACATCAGCCCAGTTTTCGCCATATTCTAACAGAAATGGTCTTCCCTCCAATTTTCCAATGGCAAAGTCCTATTCCTGAAGCTGCATCAGTCTTTACCTTACAGATTTCCGTTAAACTCTGACACATGTTCTCCCCACACTGGTGGCTGGAGAACTCTGTAACTTCCCACATGGTGACTGGGAAATTTCCCCATCCAACTCCCCTTTTCCTAATTTACTAAGTTAGAATAAATGTGTAATTACAATTTAATTCTGTCCCTGTGTACAATTCTTTGGCATTAGAGGACAAAAACTCAGAGTAGGAGGAGGGGGAAGGGAGGATTCCAAAACTCTCTCTCTCTCTCTCTCTCTCTCTCTCTCTCTCTCTCTCTCTCCGTGTTGCTTATGAATATTAATTATGAGCAACCGTATCAATATTTTTCACAGCACCTCTCGGCTGTGTACCAGTTTCCTTCTCAGTTCTTCTCACCTGCTGTAGCAACAACAAACTGACTGAGCAGCTTATAAGCGAGATGGATTTCACAGGGATCTCGGGGCTGGGAAATACCCAAGAAAGACATGGGAAGATTTGGTGTCTGCTGAGGGTTCACTCGTGGTTTGTAGATGACCTTCTGGTCATTGCTTTCAGAAAAAGGGAGCTCTCAAGAGTGTGGTTTACAAGGAACCTGCCTCACCTTCATATGCCATCACAGTGGGACTCTCTCTCTCTCTCTCTCTCTCTCTCTCTCTCTCTCTCTCTCTCTCTCTCTCTCTCTCTCTCTCTCTCTCTCTGGCGTCAGTCTTTGTTCTTGATTTTCAGTTTGGGGATTACCATTGATGTCTCCTAAATGTCAGCAATTCTCTCCTCAGCCACTTCTAGAGGACTTACTAATAACCCATTTCTCTGTGGCATCTTTGTGTTTCTAACATTCCTTTGGTTCTTTCTCAAGCTCTCTACCTCTCTGCTTATCATTCTTCTGTTCTCCTGTGTGCACTCACCGGAGCCCTCAGCATCGGGGTGACAGTTGTAAAATCCTCAGCTGGCTGGTCGTTCTATCTTCCTGGTCGTGTCTGGTTATGACGATTGCTTTGTCACTTCAAACATTGCTTTTCCGTTTTAGTACATACTCTAGTCCATATGTTGGAGGTTAGTCCCCAGGGTGGTGGTGCTGGGAGGTATTTGGAGACGAAGATCCCTGGGTCATTTATGAGCTTGCTCTTGGAAGGGATCCTGCTCTGCTGGAGTGAGTTCTCACAAGAGCAATTTATCAAACCCTAAGCATAATTTTAAAAGTCCTCTTAGCCTCTCTGACTTTGTGTCAGGTGATGTGAGGGCTTGTTCCCACACGTACCTCCATCATTGCTGTCTTCATGATACAGTGCAGCTCCGAAAGGTCTTATTATAAGAGCTGAAAGCAGGCAGCATGTGGGTGAATCCCCCACAACTGTGAGTGCAGGTTTCCAGGGATGTTTCCACTCAGGACATTGTGATCCCTTGTCCTTGCCTGTCTCTCTCCAATTTTGGAGGTAGCCATTTGCCCCGAGGCCTGACTTCTCTTATGAACCCAAGAAGAGTTGTGGAGTTTTCGTTTTGTTCACCTTATATCATGTGAGAACTGAGTAGCTACTTCTAAATCCTTATGTGTGAAATGAGAAACTGGGAGTCTTGAGCGGAGATTTTGGAAGAAGAAACCATGAACGCATCTGTTTTAAAACACCCTCTGGGGGCTGGGGAGATGGCTTAGTGGTTAAAGGCACTTGCTTACAAAGCCTGCAAGCCTAGGTTCAATTCCCCTGCACCCCCATAAAGCTGGACCCACATCTAGCATTTGTTTTCAGCACCCAGGTGCATATATACCCATAAAGAAAGAAAGTTTAAAAGCCCCCTGAATTCAGGGAAATTTTTGTATTAATTCTTGTTATCTGTGCTGATGGGTAATAATGTAGGTTTTCCAAGCCACATTCATTGGCCTAATTCCAACTCCATTCACTGACTAAAATAATAAAAAAGCTTGATTGAAACGTTTGCATGCAGAAAAATTCCAATGTCTGATGTGAAGGTCATCACTGGCTCAAGCAGAACATGTTCAGTTGCACTTAGCATATGGATTCATGGTCCGGGACACAAATTTCAGTGCCAGTCTCTTTCCTGAGGAACCCAAATATAAACAGACGTAATCAACAGTATTTTCTTCCACTTCCTATATGAATGTTGTAGGTTATTCCTCAATATGCTTTTGCTGCAGCCTTATCTCATCAGGGAAGTCTGCTGTTAAGGAACTGGCCTTGACCTCTGTCTAACCTCCCTTAAAAAGAAACATCCCCCCCACCCACTTTTTTGTCTGATATTTTTCCTTTTGTTTGTCTGCTTGTCTTACTTTATTCCTGTTTGCTTGTGTGGCAAAGGAGTTGAACATTGATGTCTGAAAGTTTGAACTTCTGCCAGGCATTTATTTTGGGACGTTTTCAGTCTCTTGGCTCTAAGACCCCCCCCCCCCCCCATGGCACTCTGCCTTTTTTTCACAGTAGAGTGACCGACCCTCTCTTTCTCCCTGATCTCGTGGGTAGGGTGGTCGTTCTTATAAGTATTTGCAGGGATTGTAGGGGACATATATAAACTCTAGCAAGTTTAATGTGGATAATAAGATTAAAATTTGTTGTTTTACTCCTTTTCAAAGGAAGTTTTCTTATGCCAATTGCTTGGTACTTATGTCATCATTACTCCTTGGACCTTAATAGTCAATTCTTATACAACTTCTTCCCCCACCTTCCTTGGGCAGTGTAAGGTACGTTTTTGTTTTTGTTTTTTTCTTTTTTTATTGAAGTTTTAGGTTAGATTACAATGCAGTGAATTTCATCCGTGGTATGTTCATTCCATGAAGGTTTGTAAGTTTTCCTGGAATAAGCATTTCCATATTCAAGCACTGGGAAGAGGAGCTTGCTTTTTTTCTACATCCTTACTCTGGGAGTCCAGATTCCTGGTGTTCTCACCCTAGGATAGCGATGCTTTTAAATGCAAATTAGAAATCCTGAAAGTTATTAGATAACCTTTGACCCATCAATGACTTCACTACTTACCAGTAATGAGTATATGTGATAATTAGAAATCTGATTCAGGTGTTTGTTTGGACAAGCATAATTCAGAGAAATTAATTAATTAATTGAAATTAATAATAATGCAATCATTAACTTAAAGATTTTTCCTGAGAACAAAGTATAATACCACAGATGTATGAAGATGACAGAATGAAACCCATTACTTTGTATACTATCCTATATTTTTTTCAAAAAATAAAAAAACACCTAAATTTTTTTAAAAAGACTTTCCTGGATGATCGCAAGATCATCTGTCATAATGTATTTCCATGATGGTAGTGACTTTTTAGCGGTCCTAAATATAGGGGGTCAGACACGGCAGGGCCTGTGTCTCCAGCAGAGGCAGAGGCAGGATGATCACCACAAGTCTGAGGGCAGCTGGGTCCACATGGCAAGTTCAGGCCAGCCAGGGCTGCACAACAAGACCCTGACTCAGAATATAAAAGTCAGAATAAAAGAAGGTATAGGCAAAAGAGCATTTTTATGAAATAGATATCTAAATCGTTGGTCTGCTCTGAGCCCTAAGGATCTCCTCCGCACGTGTTAGGGGTTTTCTGTGACTTGGTCACAACAGGAAGGAATAGTTAACGTGTTAGGGGTTTTCTGTGACTTGGTCACAACAGGAAGGAATAGTTAATAAGCCATGTTTCACATCTCCACTTTCTCACAATATGTCTCTCTCACAGCAAAGATTATTCAAATTGTGTCGGTGACTGAGCTATAATTGTATTTGTGCCTTTGGTTTCCATGCGTGTGCAGGCACCTGCACAGTGAGCCCCATGTGTTTAGCTCTTCTGCTCCTGCACAGGAGGGGAGAACGTCTTCAGAAGCCCACAGTCAGAGTTATCCAAAGAGGCAATTTATGACTGCACTAATTGAACCCTTTTCTAGAAACTGCCTGTATCTCAGTATAAGCACAATTGCATAAGTTTAGAGATAAATGTGTTTCCAAGATTTCAAATCACAGTGGTCCTTGCAAATACCTCTAATGTGTTTTGGTACCTTTTGTTTGTCTATTTTTTTATTATCATGATGATTAAGAAAGAAATTTTGAATGTCGTAGAAAGCTGAGAAAAATCCCAGAGAAACAGATAATTTGTGAAATGGTATATTTTAATACCATATTACATATTATGAATGTATATGAGTCATGACTTCTTGCAGAAAGGAAAATATATTTATTCTTGCAAAAAAGATACACATACATTCTTGCAAATGGTGCTAAATTATACTCATAGCCAATTATTCAACTTTTTGTTTTTGTTTTATTTTGGTTTGGTTTTTCTACGTAGGCTCTCACTCTAGCTTTTTCTTTTTTTATTTTTGTTTAATTTTTTAAAATTTTTAAAGAATATATATCCCAAGTGAATATTTATTTTTATTTATTCATTTTTCGAGCAGAGAGAGAGAGAGAGAGAGAGAGAGAGAGAGAGAGAAAACGCACCAGAGCCACCATCTTGTGGGTCTGGCCCATGTGGGTCCTGGGGAACAGAACCAGGGGTCCTAGGCACTGGAGGCAAGTGCCCCAACCGCTCAGCCATCTCTCCAGCCCTCTAGCTTTTTCAAGATTGGGTCTTGCTCTATCCCAGGCTGACCTGGAATTCTCTATATTAGTCTCAGGGTGGCTTTGAAGTCATGGCCATTCTCCTACCTCTGCCTCCCCGAGTGCTGGGATTAAAGGCTTGCGGCACCACACGCCCAACTTTAATTATTCAACTTTAAAACTGATGAATTGTTTATCTTTGAGACGAAAACAATGCATTTTTATTGACATCCTTTAGCGCGAACAGATATTTTAATTTTTAACTGAATTTTCTAATGTTCATGATTCTTTTGCTTAATATCTATAAAGAAAAACTAGCATATTTTGACAAATACAAAAATCTGGTTTATACTTTTTTAAGACTCTCATATGTTTCATATGCCTCACAACTTTTTCCCTACTTGTTTTTATTTCTATTTTATTTTTATTATTGTGCCCATATTTCTCAGGTTAGCCTGAACTTGCCATTCTCCTGCCCTCAAAAACATATTTTCATATATTTACTGTATATATTTAGCATGTCAAATCTACATAGTGTCTATTTTTTCATTCTCTAAATGTCTCCTCCTGTTACATAGTAACTCAACATTGGCAAGAGCTTGTAGCTGTCTCAGCTTTTCATAAGCCAAGAGGTTTTGAAAAAAAGATGGGCATTCTTTAGCTTTCAAAATGTTGACTCTGAATTCAGCAGCCACTGAGTAATAATAGACTGTCCGCTGCCTGGAGGGTCAGAATCAGAGACTGATTAGAACATCACGATTATGTGGAGAAAGAAACATCGGGTCATCTGATGCCCAGTCTGAACAGGATTGTATTCTGTGACCTACTTTCCTTGGATTGCTTTGGTTTCTGTGGATAGAACATGTACCAGTATTTTTTGGAGACAGTAACAGTCAAAATTTAACATTTGAAAGTTTGAAGGAAAATATGGATGATTCAGACTTTTCTAGCAATATTATTAATAGCATGGCAAATTTGTCAAAACTATCTGTCTTGGTTTAATGTTCTATTGCTATAACTAAATGCCCTATAGTAGGAATTTATATAGACCCGAAGTTTACTGGCTCATGGTTCTTCTGAAGGCTGAAAAGTTCAAGAGCATTGCATGGGGTCGAGGAGTCCCTTCTAGTTGTGACATAACAGGATGGAGGACATCGCATGGTGAGACAGAGAGAGTGAAGCTCAGGTCTCTCTGTTCGTCTCATAAGGTCACTAATCCCGTCAGAGCCCCATCTTCATGACCTGGTCTAATCTTAGCTATTTCCCTTAGCCTCACTCCTCATCTCAAAACACCAATAGCAAGATTTAGGGAATTAAATTTGCAACACAGGAACTTTCGAGGGATGCATTCAAATCAAAGCACTTTATCATATGCAAAAACTAAGGCAAGAAGTGTTACTTCAAGACTTGAGCTAGGCAAATGTTTTTAATTTCATTGCTTCATGTACAGGATATAAAAATCATATTATATATATTATACATAAAGTATTTATTGAGGTAATTCACATGCAAAATTCATCTTTTTAACAAGTACAGTTGAGTGATTTTATATATTCTCACAATCACATGAACATCACCATAGTAATTTTAAAACATTTTGTCACTTCACAAAGAGGGCTCCATGGTATGAGCCATCGATCCTCAAACATGCTTCTTCTTTGGAAGAGTTAATCAAATTATAATCTGGGGCTGGGCTCAGTGATAATGCACTTACTTAACTATAAAGCACAAAACTCCTGATTTAACCTTTTTTTCCCCCTCCTCAACTTACCAAGAAAACAAATGGACAAAAAGTAGCCTAAAAGAGAATATCTTATTATTTCCAACAGTTTTGTCAGTAAAATCTTAAAATTTAGATATAAAAAACAAAATTTCTAGAAAAACATAATTTAATAAAGGTAAAGGAAGAAGGAAATGGAAAAAAATCAAATAATCTTATACCTATATGGAAAATGAGTCCATATTAAAATCTATACCACAAAGGTCCAGGTGATTATAACATGAATGCTTATCAAAAAAATTAAGGAGGGCTGGAGAGATGGCTCAGCGGTTAAGGCACTTGCCTCCAGTGCCTAAGGCCCAGGGTTCAATTCCCCAGGACCCACATAAGCGAGACCCACAAGGTTGTAGCCCTGGTGCACTCTCTCTCTCTCTCTCTCTATCTCTCTCTCTGGAGCTCTCTCTCTCTCTCTCTCTCTCTCTCTCTCTCTCTGGAGCTCTGGAGCTCTGGAGCTCTGGAGCTCTCTGCTTGAAAATGAATAAATAAAATATATTTTTAAAAAATTAAGGAAGAAACAAAAACTATTCTACAATATTTTTATTTATTTGCAAACAGAGGAAAAAGAGAGATTGGGGGAGAGAAAGAATGCACATTCTTGTCACTGCAAACAAATTCCAGATGCATGTGCCATTTTTCATCTGACTTTACGTGGGTACTGGGAAATCAAATGCAAGTCTTTAGGCTTTGCAAGCAAGTGTCTTAACCACTAAGCCATCTCTCCAGTCCTATTTTTTGTTTGATTGTTTTTTAACACAGAGTGGCTGGCCTCGAACTCACTCAGTAGCATAGACTAGCCTTGAACTTGGGATCCTCTTGCCTCTGCCTCCTGAGTAGCTCAAGTTACAGGCCTGCACCACACGCCCAGCCCATCATGGGAATATGATTGTGATAAGTGAGGACTTGAAATCATCCAAAAATAAACTATCAGAACGAGAAGACGATGGATAAACCACCAACCTCCAGTTCTCTGTGGAGGTCTCCCAGAGACAGCTCAAGCTCTCTATTTTGTCCTCACACCTTCTTCTCTTCTTTCCCATGGCTGTCTCTGGAGACAGAATTTTCCTAGTTGTCCAGGCTAGAATTAAGGATGGGTCTGTGTCTAGTGTACTTATTGTCCCTCATGGAAGGTGAATCCCCAAGCTAGGAGACATGATGGCAGGAGCTCAATTTCAGTTAGGTACTGTGGTAGTTTGGATGTGATAGTTTAAGGGTGTGGCCCTAGAGACTCGGGTGTTTCATTAAAATTGATACAACTTAAGCCCCTAGCAGGCAGATTCTTGCTACAGGGGGGTGTCACTCGGGCCATATCCTGGAGTCCAGCCCTAAGGTGTATGTAGGGACAGATCTGAGTCCAGCCCCACAAGGTGTGGAGAGAGCCATTTAAGCTCTTGTAGTTGGTGCTGCCTGTTGGTAGTTTCTCTCTGCTTGGATCTATGCAAAGGAACCAGCTTCTTTCATGGCTGAGGTGTTCCCCAGGACTCTGTAAGCCTGAAATAAATCCCTTCCTCCCATAAACTGTGTCTGGTTGGATGTTTGTCTCAGCAACAGGAAACTGACCACAATCAGTACTTTAAAATATATATTTTTAGCCTGGTGTGGTGGTGCATACCTTTAATCCTAGTGCTTGGGAAGAGGAGGTAGGAGGATTGCCATGAGTTGGAGGCCAGTTTGAGACTATATGGTGAATTCCAGAATAGTCTGGGCTAGAGTGAGACCCTACCTCAAAAAAAAAATTATACCTATATATTTTAGAAAGGAGAGAGAGAGAGAGAGAGAGAGAGAGAGAGAGAGAGAGAGAGAGAGAGAGAATGAGAATATGGCCATACCAGGGCTTCTTGCTGGTACAAATGAACTCCAGATGCATTCACCAATTTGTGTATCTGGCTTAATGTAGGTTCTGGGGAATTGAACCCTGGGCTGGCAGGTTTCGTCAAGCACATGCCCTTAACCATTGAGCCATCTTCCCAGTCCATCAGTTAGAGAGCTTCTGCACAGCTGTATCTGCAAGCTCTGTCTTCGTCTTTTTCCTTGTCCCTTTTTGTCCCCACACTCAGCTAATTCACAATATGTCTGGCGAGCACTATCTTCTCTGCTCTTCCACCTCGGCCCAAGCCCCCATCATAGCTGCTCCCTCCACATCCATCCTGCTTTCCTGCAATCCATCCTCTCCAGAGCGATGCAAAGATTATCTTAACACACAGACCCAGCAGCATCCGTCCGCTTGAATCCTTCACTGGCTTCTTGTCTGCAGATGCTTTGCTAGGAAATGCAAAGCCCAGAATGATCTGACCCTGTTTATGTTTGCAGCTTCATCTAATTCACTGCACTGATCTCCCTGCAGTTTAATTAATATGCTAAACATCTCTACTGCCTCGGGCCTTTGTGTGGGCTGTCACCTCTTTTGGAATAATAAGCAGAATGTTATAATAATAGCTAGCATTTTTGCATATGCTTTGCACTGGGCACTAATCCAAGTACCTTGCAAACACTAACTCCTGCCTTCATTGCGGCAGTTGTATGGAACAGAGCATATACAGTCCACATTTCATGGGTAAACGGGGCAAAGGTACAGAGAAGTGAAGCCAGTTCCCAGAGCCCACATCTTGTAACTGGTACCCAGTACCATGATAAACTGTTCCACTCTTTTTTTGTTTATTTGTTTTGCAGGCTTGAACTGTGTGGGTTGGGTGTGTTCATGTGTGTGTGTATACATGTGTGCATGCCTGAAGAGGCCAGAGGACAACCTTGGGTGTTATCCACAGGGATGCTATCCATCTCTTTTGGAGACAGGGTCTCTTTTTGTCCTGGACCTTACCAGTTAGGCTGGACTGGCTGGCTACTGAGCTCCCAGGGTCCTCCTGTGACTGCCTCCTCACAGCTATGATTACAGTGCACACTGCCACAGAAATGATCGAAATCTCTCCTCAATTGATTTTTTGGCTTTCCTAGAGCCATCCTGGCTAGGCTTGACTTGCTGTAAACAGTAGAAGCCCGACGACAGGAAGGCACATGGCTAGCTATGAACTGAAGATAAGCTCAGAAAGTTCTTTACAGTTGAAATCTTTTCTGCTAAGTTCAACAGCTTTAGTAATCATCAGGATTTCAATTAGAGATTGACTTAGAAAACAGTATTTTTCTCAGTGCTTGGATGACTTAATTTATCCTGATGCCTGCCAGGCTTCTTATCAAAAGAGGCAGAAATGAATTGGCTCATCGAAGTAAAGGAACTGTATTGAAAGCCTATAGGGCCCACAGAACCCACAGGAGAGGAAGGGAAGAAGGCAGAAAGGAAAAGGTCACCAGAGCCAAAAAGCAAGGAGCAGCCATCCACATAGTTACTGATTCTCTCTGGATAGCCTTTGTGAGGGTCACCTCCCTGCTGCCACTGTCCCCTGACCCTGCATTGCTCATAACATACCAAGTTCCACAAGAAAGCATTTGATTAACCTAGCTCATGTGCTTGACTTCCCAGGCCTTCAGTCTCATATTAGGATTATACACTCTTCATTCCATAAAAGAAATAGAAAGTGAGATGTCAGGAAGCCGAAAACTGCCTTTCACATAGGAACAAGATAGAAATGCATATTTTCATTTTCACTTATTTTGGAATTTTGTAAATGGTATGGATTTTTACCCCCACATAGAAATCAGAACATTAGAAGGGGTTTGACTAGCAAAACATTCTTATTTTTACTTAGATATTAAGCAAGAACTACAACTGCGTTGTTGCTGAAGAGTGGACTTCACAATGAACATTTATGAATCAGTTATGTGTGAAATGACCTTGTGAAGAACAGAACCAAGACAGTATCATACACTCTACAGAAGCTGAGAGGGGGCTGGAGCGATGGCTCTGCAGTGAAGAACGCTTCCTGTCAAGCACAGAGGCCTGAAACTACCCAAGTTCAAATTCTTAGAACCAGCACCACGCAAAAGGCAGCAAAGCTGAGGGAGTAGCCTGGGCTCCAGCAAAACAGAAAGTTCTGGCTTTCAGTAAGGGACTCTGGATTAAAATTGGAATGAGACAAAGAGGGATGGAACGTAACACCCCATATTCTCCTGCAACACCCCTGGCGCAGGTGAGCACATGGGACCCTACAAGGGCACATGCATGTACTCACACCATACCACACCACATTCCACACACATACACACAGCAAAAAAGGAAGAAAGAAAGAGAGAGAGAGAGAGAGAGAGAGAGAGAGAGAGAGAGAAGAAGGGAGGTAGGGAGGGAGAGAGGGAAAAGGACATCATTCTGGTCATGACCTTGCCTTATTTTCAACTACCCCACCCCCCACCCCACCCACAGCCTCTACACCTCTTTCTTTTTCTTTCTTTTTGTTGTTGTTTTGGTTTTTCTGCATCTGGATTTTTGATTTCATAAATTTAATTTTTGAATACCAAATTTGTATTAGTCAATTTTGTGCTGCTATAACAAAAGATCTGAGGCTAGGTAACTTACAAAGAGTTCTATTTGGCTCAAGATTCTGGTGACCACAGGGTCCAAACAGCATGAAGCTAACATCTTGGAGAAGACCCATGTCTGTGAGGCAACATGGAAGAAAAGTGGACAGAGAAATAGTTTCATGTGGGGGACAAACCAGAGGAGGTTCCAGGCTCATGACGACCCAGCTTTGTGGATCCTGACCCACTCCCATGAGGCATTAACTCATTAGTGAGGGTAGAGTCCCCATGACATCATTATGTTTCTCTAGACCCCACCTCCCGAAGCTTCTACTATGTCATCTGGACCCATGGGAGACCAAGCCTACAGCACCCTTGGGGAGAAACCACATCTGACCACAGTGGAGCTCAAGCTCAGCGTGTACAAGTGATCTCCTCTTCTCCCTGCCTTGTACCTGTTTATTTCCCAATCTTGATGAATGCAACAGTATTCCATCTAGAATAGAACTAGAGTCTAGAATTCCATCTAACTTCTGAATCCAGAAACTCAGGACTCAGATATAGCTGTCCTGTGTTTCACAGACAGCCATTGCTAAACCTTCTCAATTCCTTCTCCATTTTGCTTTGTAAATGCATCCTTCTCGGGGCTCCTGAGGGTCCTGAGCTCAATCCCTAGCACCCACATAAAAAGCCAGGTATGGCCATGCACACCCATAAACCCAGTTATGTGAGAGGAGTGGGAGTGAGGAGGGTGGCTGGGGCTTGTGGGTCAGGCAGTCTGACTGAGAAGAGAGTTCAGAGAGAAACTCCATCTCAAGAACCCGATGAGGAGGAGCAAGAGGGGAGGGAGGCCACCCAGTGTTCTCTGGTGCATGCATAGCCACACACACATGTGCGTATAGTATACATACATACACGGACCACACATACATATTACATGCCTCAGACTGGGAGCAGTTAAAGGCACTTGCCTGCAATGCCTGCCGGCCCAGGTTCAATTCCCCAGGACCCACATAGAGCAAGATCCAGTGTGCACAAGCATCAAGGCCAGCCTGGCCTAGAGGGAGACCCTACCTCAAAAAACAAACAAACAGTAGACTTGGTCCTTTCACCCGTGAGCCTCAGTGTTCCTCAACACACAATTTATTCTCTCTTCTCCCAGCTATTCTAAATGTCTATACCCTTTAAATTTCAAATTTGGAATTAAAATTGGTCTTTGAGCCTCCTGTTTCATTGCTCTGGGGATCAAGTCTAGAGGAAGGGAAGGACACTGGACAGTACCAAAGTGAACATTAGCTTATTTGAAAAAGAAGAAAGGGAAAAAGGAACAAATAAGGATGAGGGGTAGAGAGGAGCAAAGTGGGGAGTTTAAAAAAAACAGAGTCAAGGGAGGGACTCCAGAGTCCAGACCTGACCATGTGATCTGGAAATGGCTCTGTTTTTGAAGATCTTTTCATACCACACACAAATTCATTCACATTCCTTTCGTATGTGTGCACATTTCTTGAATTTTTTCCTCATCACCAATCACTATGCTAACCTTTAGAATAAAGGATTTTAGAATAAAGATCTTCTCTGTGCTTTTCATGTCGCTCACAATCTGGGAATGAGACATTGTTCCATTCGTGACAGTTATGAGGCAATAAATTATAGGACACAGTTGCGATCGATCGTAACAGAGGAGAAGCCAGCATGCTGTCTTAAAGGTGACATCTAGTGCTCAGCCCATCTGGAAAGATTCAATAATTCATCTGTGGCTCTCCATCACCTGCTCTATCCTCTTTTATAAATCGTTTTAATTTATTTGTGTGTGGGTATAGGTTTGCCAGAGTCTCGTTCCACTGCAAACCAATGCTAGACGTTTATGTCTTCTTTTTAAAAAATAGATATCTGGCTGTATGTGGGTGCTGAGAATTGGCCCTTGGCTGCCAGGCTTTGCAAGCACGCATCGTCAACCGCTGAGCCACCTCCCAGCCTCTACCTTCTCTTTCAAGCTTATTTCTTTATCTTATTCCATACTCCAGTGTCCCATCCCTAGATATCACAGAAGGTACTCATCAGGAAATTTAGACAGCCTTTATTTTCAGGAGACATTTTCTTATAGCTCAATAGGTACAAGGGAGCTATGGCAACAGCTTATGTTTGTATATAATAATCTATAATTCAAGGCAGTAAGTTTTATTTATAATGTGGTGGAACTTTGACAGAATAACTTTATGTTAAATGAACCAACCTTCCACCAGCATTATGTATAAGCTCACTAATATCGGATATATTAGATACATATGTCATGTACATAATATTACATAACAATGTCTGGTATAGTTCTATCTTTCTTTCTCCACCACCTCCTCTAGGAGTTGTTCCTGTACTGTCTTCCTGTTTCAGATGTCTTTTAAGTATGTGTTTCCTAACCACGTGCAAAGGCTGATAGCTTCTGATACATGAAAAGGAAGGAAACTAAAAACTAAAGTTTATTTTCAAGTAACCAGACACATGTTTAAGTGACCCATTTTTATTTCATATGCGTGCAAAGAACTTGCACACAAATCGTCTGACTCGTGCTGAAAAGCTATATGACACGAGCCATTGCAGCCTTCACTCCAAGCATGCTAGAACCCACCTTTGGGTGGGGTTCTATCACTGCCAAGAGAGGCAGTTGTGGCTTATTCTAACACTTATGATGGCTTTGAACTATCAAGGTTGTTTGATCCAACATTAGAAGACCACATTTCACAAGAAGCAAGCCAACGCCCACTCCAGCTGTGGACTAGCTATCCACGTCACACCACAGACAGCCTGCCCAGCCACTGCTTTCCGGTTCCTGTTATTGTCTGAAAAATGGCCAAGTTTGGAATTGAAAATGAGTCCTAAAAGCCCTCGACTGTGATTCTTTGAGATCAGATGTCGATGTAAACAAACGCATGCTTGGGTTGAAAGCAAATTTACACATACAGACGTACTGGTTTCTTTTAAAGAGGAATTGAAATCTATCTGACCCAGTAGAGGTGGCACCCTCTCCCTTCTGTGTTTTTGAGCTTTCTCAGGGGACTGGCTCTCCAGAGGACAAGCTGGCTCCAGTTTCCTCTGCTTGGGACACTTTTCTCTGGTGACTAACTGCCCGGCTACCTGTGTCCTGGTTTTTTGATCTCTTGCTTACAAGTGTAACCTGAGCCTGCTCTCAAGATCAGACAGTCAAAGCTGGCCCATCTCCCTTCCCACTGACCACTTTTTAGATTATCTTTCTGTTTAAAGTGTTTTCTCCATTTTTTTTTGAAGTCTACACACCAATGTCTCTTAGCTGGTGCTAATGCTCTTCCTCCTGATCGTAGCTCAGGGAATTGCTCAGGTCCTTGTCTTTGGTCCCCTCCTGTCCACTCTCTACTCTCGCAATATAGTCATTTTCTTCTACAGCTTTTATCATTTTTTAAAAAAAGATATTTTTATTTATAAGCAGACAGAGACATACGATGTGTGTGGGTTGGTGGGGGCGCCAGGGTCTTATGCCATAGCAAATGAACTCTGGGTGCATGGGCCACCTTGGTCGTTAGTCTTTGAATGCAAGTCCCTTAACCTGTGAGCCATCTCTCCAGCCCCTTCGACAGCTTTTTTAACCCTTAAAGACATAATGAATGCTATTGTAACAATCCAAAGAGTCCGGTGTACTACTAAAAGTTGAGCTATAGTCTCAGACTTGTATACATACATAAATACATACTTCTTCTTTGCCACTAATGAATTTTGTGTGCACAGTTAGTGCATATATATGCAATATAATGGCACATTATTTAACTCTTCAGTGTCACCACCAGGAACTGGGGAGATGTCTCAGTGGATAAAGCACTTGTTATGTATGTAAGCATGAGGACAAGAATTTGGGTCATTGGCACCCACATCAATGTCAGAGCGGCATGGCAACTGCTTAAAATCTCAGTACTTAGGAGCTGGAGACGATCCCCGGTGCTCACTGGATCACTAGACTAGCCAAGTGGCTGACTTCTGGGTTGAAGTGAGAGACCCTGTCTCAACAAACGAGATGAAGATTGATCAAAGAAGATACCCAACATTATCCTCTGACCACCACATGTTTGCACCTATGCCCTCACACACGAATGGCCACTCATACACACACACACACACACACACACACACACACACACACACACACACACACACACCTGCAGGCCCATGACATATGAGAACCAGGTGTTGTCTTCAGTTCTCTGGTATTATGGACCAGGTATCCCTTCTTCCTGTGTCTTCACCATCTAGCACACAGTTGTTCAGTAAAATTTTATTAAAATCACTTGAGTAGCCATTTTACTCCTTTTTACCTTCAGCATCCATAGCATCTACTTTACATTTCTTTACAAAGTTACCTCCTTAATCATACAGTCTTATTTATATTACACTTAATATAACGAATTTTCAGCGCCCACTACCATGAGCACAGTACAAGAGCTCTATTTCAAATACGCAGGCAGCAGCCTTCAAATACGTGTGGTTTGATCACTGTAGAACTGTGGAAAATGTCCTGTGTGCCCGGAAAGATCCCATGACAACTTCTTGCACTGACAGATCAGTCACTGAAGTAACTGAAAAAACAAAAATCCCGGTTTTTCATCCCATAATTTTCTTATAATCTTATGTCCTTATAGTCACCCTGAGAACCCACTCTCATATTGCTTTTCTTTTTCCTGAAAACTCTGCAGCTTTTTGTCTATTGCAGAATAAAAATTCACCATTTAGCTTGTCAGTCAAGACTCGACACCTTTCACACTCTCTCTGTCTTGCTTCTTTCTTCCTCTCTGCCCTTTCTTGTCCATTCATCCACCATTCAAATGCTATCTTTTCTATAAAGTCTTCCTTTTAAAAATAGTTAATATGTGACTTTTGGTTACAGCAGTATTGTGTATGTATTCTGCTTGGGTTGTAGTTATTTATACACACATCTGACTCTTATTATTAGTCTAGGAAAAGAGTAAGATTAGGGAGTTGGTGACTTTTTTTTCTTTTCTTTACAAAATGACAGAATATAATAACAGAAATATAATGGGCTTTGAATTTAAAACTTATTCCTTATTCCATTGTAAGTTGCTGTCTTTATTTATATGGATCTCTGATATTTTTACCTGTGAGGTTTATGGAATCATCTATTGTTGTGGTGAGATTTTTTTTATTTATAAGTCATATGAATATTTTATAAAATAACTTTACACCACATTTTACTGATTCTTTTAGAATGGGTTTTATTGCCTAAAGACACAATGAAATTACAGAGTAGCAAGTCTTCATGAATGAGGAATAATTTTTGCACGATGGTAATCTCAAATTCAAAATAGTATTACAATAAAGTATTTGTATTACACTTGCTGAACGAATTAACACTGCTTACTCTTTTGATTAAAAGATCAAAGATTTTTTTAATCATGTCTTTACACATTTTGCATGTAATCTGCTGAACCCAGTAGTAAGTGATAACAAACCCATCACTTATGTAAATGTTCAAAAGCTTGGCATTAATGAAACTTGGTTCAGCTCTTATGGAGGAATGAAGGACTGAATGTGTCATCTTCTCACAAGAGCCCAGAGGAGGAGAATTCCTTTTGTGGCCAATTAAGAGCCCTTTACTGATGCCAAAGTCATGCTGTGGTGCATTTGCCTGGAGGTCCCACAGGCTACTAGAAAGAGTTGCAGCATGTAGAGCCATGAGTGAATTACATATTAGAAATTCATTTGCTATTTATATTATAATTGAATATTCCTCATGTGAACACACTAAATTTCTTACTATTAGAACAAAATATTCTTTCAAGAGAAATTATTTTTCTGGAGACGTTATCTTCGTAGTGGAATGATCACCTGGCCCTGGGTTCAAGCAACAGTAACACACACACACACCACGAAAAGGTTAGAAGCCAATCACTCATAATTCTAGCACCCAAGAGACTGAAGCCAGAGGACCACTGGTTTAAAGTTATCTGTACATAGACACATAAACGTTTTTAAAACTTGAGCAGGCACTACAAAGCTACCTCTTATGCTCCTTTCTCCACATATGCAGCTTCCCACACCATTGACAGACTTCACCACTGTGGTCAATATGTGAAAATCACTTAACCTACTTTAACACTATTAGTATCACCCACAGTCCATGGTTTACACCAAGGCGCATGCTTGGTGTTTTCTATTCACTGGTTCTGACATGTGGATCTACCATGGTACCATCACACAGGTCAGCTTGACCGCCATTAGAAACAGAAATCCTCTTGGCTCTGCCTCGTCTTCCATCCTTTTCTGTTAACACTGCTTTTCTTTTTGCTGTTATCTTTATAGCTTTTCCTTTTCCAGAATGTCCTACTGTTCAAAGGAGACACACAGAACTTTTCCACATTGGCTTCTGTCACTTAAAATATTAATTTTTCTCTATGTCCTTTCAGGGCACATTTATTTTTAACACTGAACACTATGCTGTTGTCTAGATGTGTCCCAGCTTGCCCATCTACTGAAGGACATCATGGTGACTTCCAAGGGTTGGTAATTATTCATAGAGCTATTACAAATATCTGTGTATACCTTTTGTGTGGACATGAGTTTTCAATTGTTTGATGTGAGTAAATATTGAGAAGTATAATTCCTGCATAGATGATGAGTATGTTGTTTTGTTATCAACTTGACAGTCTTCAAAGTGCCTTCTCTCCAGTGATGTATGAAAGCACCTGCTGCCCCCACATCCCTCTCAGCATTGGGTGTTGTCAGTGTTTAGGGTTTTGATCATTCTAAGAAGTGTGTAGTTTTAATCTCGATTTTAGAATTTATCATCCAGTTTGGGGTTAGCTCTCTGTTATTCAAATATTTTTTCTGTCACAGCACACCGGGTCTGTTCTCTCTCTTTCTGTCTCACAAGCACATATCAAATTTTAAAAATCTTTTTTAAAGAGGAAAGGCATGCTATGCATAGTTCAATCTTCAAACTGGCTTCACTATCACTGACAACATTCTTCCCTATAGATATGTATGTACACACACACACACACACACACACACACACACACACACACACACACACACACACCTCACTGGGCTGAAAAGAGTTTTTCTCCCATAACTAAAGAGCCAAGGATTCTTCTAGAAACTGCCTGTAGTACATTTCTTTCTCACCCCAATAGTATTTTCCAATACTTTACAATTAGTAAATATACCCTAAAGGATTTTTTTTGATTATGCAGTTTTCTGGATAGCATTTGCTAAAATCTAGCCTGAGTTCTTAGGAAGCAAAAGCAGTAAATTTTTATTGCTTCTTAAAATAGTTTCAGAGAAATACACTCTTGGAAGTTCCTTGGCTATGAAGTACATGCTGTCTGAAACACAATTATTAGCAAACTGAATTTGAAAAACGAGATTACAGGGGTGGATGTAATCCTATCACTTGCTTGAGAGGTAGAGACAGAGGGATCAAGAGTTCAAGGTCAGCCTGGGCAACATAAGACCGTGCCTCAAAAACATTAGAAAGCTAGCTCTGAGCATAACAGTGTAATAACAGAAAACAACAACAAAACCCTTTGAGCTGTTGGGGCAAAACCCTAGTAGATGCCAAAATCCTTGATCAATAAAAAGTTGTGTTTCATTTTAGTGGTCAGTGTGTGAGAAATTAGATATGCTTAGGCTTTCAATATATCAAATCTCAGAGCTGGTGAGTGCAGATATCTCTCTACATGATAACTCAATTTATAGAATTTTACAGTGTGTGATGAAAGAAATACATATTACAATAACTGCAAAGATTATTGTACATCTATATACTATACTTTGGCAGAAAGAGTAGGAAATTTAAATAGAATAGGATTTGGCCCACTAGTGTTATTTCCCTAACAATGACCCATCGCTACCAAAGAAGGGACAGTAGGATGATGTCACCATCTCTTGCCCATCCCTGAAGCACGAACTGCCATGATTGTCTCTGCTCATCCCGGCCATTTTTTGGTCCTTAATCAGGATCTCTTGGATGTAACACCCTAACCCCTTCAATGCATCTCTATCCTAGGCCTGGCCACCATCACATCTCACCCAGAATTTTGTTCAAGACTTTGTTGGCCACCACCCTTGCCACCTCTAGTCCATTCCCCATGTGGCAACTAAAGTTATCCTTCGATATTGCAGGGTCAGGGCAGTGAGTGGCACACTGGTTAAAAGCACTTACTTTGCAAGCCTGCTGACCAGAGTTCAGATCTTCAGCACCCAGGTAAAGCTGAACTCAAAAAGCCTTGCATGCATCTGTAATCCCAATGTGCCTACGACGGTGGGCGGTGGAGTCAGGAAATTTCCAAGTCCATGGGCCAGATAGCCTGTCCTTTCTAGAAGCATACAACAAGTGAGACCCTGTCTCAAATAAGAAGGAAAGTTAGGACCAGCACCAATACCCAGAGGTTGTCCTCTGTTCTCCACACTGGTGCTTCACACACACACACACACACACACACACACACACACACACACACACACACACCATATAGACACACTAAATTAATCAATTAAATAAAACAAACTGCAGGTCTGCCTCATGTAAAATTCTTCAATAATTTCCTGGCATTGTCAGAGACCACAAGTGTGTCCACACTTCCTTGCCCAGCTCACGAGGCATACCATGAACATCTTTCTTCAGCAAATACTTCCTCGGCCTCACCTTTGCCCTTTGAATTTGAACTTCAAATTCTCTGGATGCCTGATGGTGTTACCTTTGGATCTTTGCACTTTCCCGTGGGATTCCTGCTTGTCCCCCCTTCCTCAGCACCCTCTCACTCCATCAGCACCGATGAGTCTTGAACATTCTAAGCAGGTTCTAACTCAGGGCTCTTTGCTGACTTGAATGTCTCCCTCTCCCCACTTATGAAGTGTATCTACACAATTTCAACATAATATACCTAACAGCTGCATGGGGAACAGGAAATGAGGGTGAGTACATACTTCAGTATATCTTGAAATACAAATGCAAAAGTTTGAACTTTTATGTCTATTTTCACTTCTTTTTTAAAATATTTCATTTATTTGAGAGAAAAACAGATGGGCTTTTTAAAACAATATTTTATTTATTTATTGCAAGGAAAAACAAAAGAGCGACAGAGTTAGATATAGAGAGAGAAAGAGAAATTGAGAGAGAAGAGAGAGAAAATGAGAATGGGTGAACCAGGGCCTCTAGCCACTGCACATGTACTCTAGATTAATGTGCCACTTTGCACATCTGGCTTTATCTGACTTTACATGGGTACTGGGGAATTGAAGCCAGGCCAGCAGGCTTTGAGAGCAAGGGCCTTTAACTGCTGAGCCATCTCTCTAGGCCCTGTATCTGGTTTCCATTGCTCTAACAAAACACCAGACTGAATAAATTATAATCAAGATTTATTCAATTTATAAATCTGAAGGGCCACTTTTGGTAAGGACCTTCGTATTGGTGGGGATTCCTCAGAGCCCTGAGACAGTGCAAGGCATCCATGGCCAATCAGATTTGCCTTTTGGGCCACCATCCCTCATGCTGTGCTAGTATGAATGGATGTCTCCCCTCCTCCCCCACAGAATCCATGTTTTATTAAAGCTTGTAACTTGGATTTCCACCTCCTGACTGGAAGAGGTGTCCCTGGGGGCAGATCCTAGGGTGCAGCCAGAAGGTGTGTTAGGGGGTGGATCTCAATTCTAGCCTAAAGTTGTGATAGAGCAGTGTGGCTGCTGGGGGTGTCTCTCTGAATGGATTTATGAATGGAAGCCAGCTTCTTCCAACATTGGGGAACTTCCCCTGGATCTGTAAGCTTGAAATCAATCCCTTCCTCCCCTAAATTGTGTCTGGTTTGGATGTTCACCCCAGCAACGTGGAGCTGACTACAACACATGATAAGTAATCCAATCCGGTAAGACCCAGCTTCATCCCAGGGAACCTGATGTAGTCTCCAGGAAAACATTAATCAATTTCTGGGAGCAACATCCCCATTAACTCATCACTTCCAAAGGTCCCTCCTCTTGATGCTAGTAGTGCTTGGAGAGGTTAAGCCCCCAGATGAGTATTGGTGGGGGCAAACCACAGAGGAGTACAAGCAGAAGGGAAACAAGAGAGTCTTCTTAAGAAATAGGGGAAGACAGAGCGCCTGAGACATGATCTAAATGGGAGGGGGAAGACCAGGACGATGTCTCAGTAGCTGTGGAAGCATAAGTGCTTTGAAGAGTTCGTTTGCAGTGGCTCTCTCTCTCTCTCTCTCTCTCTCTCTCTCTCTCTCTCTCTCTCTCTCTCTCTCTCTCCTCTGTCTCTTTTCTTGCAGATAAATAAATAAAATATTTTAAAACTATCTCTCTGCTTTTCTCTCAACCCCAGCAGTACTCATACAAAATAGTTGGGTTTGGCCATGCACACCTGTAACCCCACTTCTCGGGGGACAGACAGGAGCATCTCTGGAGCTCTCAGATCAGCCAGTTTGAAGGAACCAATGACAGCTCCAGGTTCAGAGAGACCCAAGAAACAATGGAGAAGAGTGAGAGATGAGGACTCCCCATTTTCTCCTCTGGCCTCCACACATGTGCTTACACCATGCAAGCACATAGCACACATTACACACACACACACACACACACACACACACACACACACACACACACCACGCATGCACACACATATGCAAAAGCCAAATAGATAAGTAAATGGATTTTCAGATAGCAACAGTAGTTGCAAAAAGTTACAAATGCCGAATTAATCATAGTGCCCTGGAAGGCAGGCGTGCAGGCCTCTAGGGAAGCGGAGATGTGCTCCAGGAACTGGGAGGGCTATAGAGTAACCGTCACCAGTTACTGGGCTCTACTGTGTCATGGTCTCCTGCATGATCAGCAGACACATAGTTCTGATCTAATACATCTACTTGGAAGCTTCGAGGGCATCTCAGGCACAGCCTTCCTGGAACAAATGACACCTTTCCCACAGGACATGCTATTTTTCCTGTGTCAATTTCCTAGTAAAATCATCACCATCCTTCTTGGTAACCAAGCAGAAGACCTGTATTTTCCACTCCAACCACTGCATCTAACCTGTTACCCTTTCCATACCTTTAAAGTTTCTCACTGGCACCGAAATCCACTTATTTCTTCTCATCTTCACTGTCTCTAATTAAGAGAAAGCTACAAGCTAGGCATGATGGCTCATGTTTTTAATCCTGGCACTCAGGAGGCTGAGGTAGGAGGATAGCCATGAGTTTGAGGCTAGCCTGGGTTACAGTGGGAGTTCTAGGCCAGCCTGGACTTGCGTGAAAGAAAGAAAGGGAAGGGAAGGAATGGAGGGGTTTCACCTAGTGAGAAGCCACTGACTGTTTTTCCCTCCTTCCCATCCTCTCTCCCCCTCATTCATTTCCCATACTGCAGCTGGAATGACATTCCCAAGTTCAAATCCAAGTGCATTATTATTTCTGCACTTGGTGAATATTTATGACCTAAATTGGTTTATCAGGTTTTATCTTATCCCTTCTTTGGAGTGGCTTTAGATGGAAAGTTATTCTGCTTTTCAGGAAAGGGCTTAAAGCACTTCCCCCATAGATCACTCCTAGTTTTATGTCACACTGCCTAACTTTTTGCTGAAAGATAGCTTTCTCACATAGATAGTGAAGAAAGACTGCCGATTACATAACAGATTTCTGTCAGTCACACACAAATAAATAGGATCTGGTTCCAATAATGTGGTAGTAATTGCCTGACAGAATTTTCTTGCCCAGCAGTAAAACTGTTCTTCAATTATACAGGCATGTTTGAAGAACACTCAGAGGAAAGACATTATAAGCTTTGGGAAAAAATAACTACATTACCAAAAGAAAATTGATGGGAATTTTTAAAGAGAAATTTCCAAGCTATAACTTAGAATCTCTACTTAGAACCTGCATTGCCTATACTGTCTCCTGTGGCCTGTATAATAATGATAAAACAGAGCTGTGTGCAGAACGGTAAATGATGCATAAGAGAGGCTGAGTGAATATTTGTCAAATGAATGAATTCAGGAAGGAAAAAAGTAAAGCCCTCAGCATCTTGAAATCTAGAATCATCTATATATGGTTGCCATATTCTTTTGACTAAGGGAAGATAGTAAGCCAATATATCTTAGCTATGTTTTCAACAACACAGGTCGAAACAAAACAGCTGTTTTACCATTGTGAGACTGTAAAATGGATTCAATCACAACTTATCTTACAAATATGTTTATGGCAGTAGCTTTTAAAGTTTCTATGAAAGGTTTACATACTCCTGTGTTTTTCTGCAACAATGAGCTTAGCCACGTTAAAAAAGAATGGGCTGGGAATATGGTTCAATGGTTAAAGGCACTTGTTTGCAAAGCCTGCTGGCCTGGGTTTGATTCTCCAGTACCCATGTAAAGTCAGATGCATAAAGTGGTGCATGCATCTGAAGTTTGTTTGCAGTGGCTAGAGGCCCTGGCATACCCATATACTCTCTTTCTCCTTACAAATGAATTAAAAAATTCTTTTAATTATTATTATTATTTATTTAAATTTGTAAGCAGAGAGAGAGTATGGGTGCTCAGGACCTCTTGCCACTGCAAATGAACTCCAGATGCATGCTCTACTTTGTGCATCTGGCTTTATGTGAGTACTGCAGTATGAAACCTGAGCCAGCAAGCTTTGTAAGCAAGTGCCTTAAACCACTGAGCTATCTCTCCAATTCCAAAAATCTTAAAAGAAAGAAGACCGAGAGAGTTGGTTGAAATGAAAGTGGGGGTTATCTGTAGATTTTCAATTCAGAATCATCCTAATGTGCACTAATTTTCCCTCCTCATCTTTTAACCACCTTTATCACAATATATACTGTGGCATTCCCTAACACATAATTCTAATCAAATCCATCATCATATTTGACATATCAAAACACAAGGAAGGGCTCACTAGTTAAGGGCACTTGCTTGCAATGCCTTCTAGTGAGGGCCCAATTCCCCAGCACCCATGTAAAGCTGGAGGCAAAGTGGCACCCATGCATGCATCTGTGATAGCAATGCACCTACGACCATGGGAAGCAGAGCCAGAAGAACTCTAAGCTCGTGGAACAGCTATTCTGCTGTTCCTTTGTGGTTGGGAAGGTTATTTGCAGTGTCAATAGACCCTGTCTCAAAAAAGATGGAACACAGCCTTTGAGGTTGTCCCCCCCACACACACACACAAAGGCTGGAGAGATGACTCAGCAGCTAAGGCGCTTGCCTGCAATGCCTTAACAAGCCAGTACCCACATAAAGCCAGATGCACAAAGGAGCACATGCATCTGGAATTCATTTGCAGTACTGGAGGCTCTGGCACACCTATTTCTCTCTCTCTCTCTCTCTCTCCTTGCAAAGAAATGAACAAAGAATTTTTTAAAAAATGCACACAAGTGGATATTTTTCTTTTTAGTCTTGGTTAGTCAAGGAAAGGTGCCACCTGAACACACACACGACCTGCTGCACTTCCAAGTTTTACTTTTCATAATAAAATCACATTTCTAATATCTACAACAATTTAATATAAAGATACACAATTAAAGGGAAGCAGATCTTATCTCTTTAAAAACAACTGGGGCCTGGAGAGTTGGCTCAGCAGTTAAGGAGCTTGCCTGCAAAGCCTAAGGACTTGGGTTCCATTCCCCAGTACCCACATAAAGCCAGACTCAAAAAGCAGCACATGCCTTTGGAGCTTATTTGCAGTGGCTAAATGGCTTGGCAAGCTCTCTCTCTCTCTCTCTCTCTCTCTCTCTCTCTCTCTCTCTCTCTCTCCTCTTTATCTCTGCTTGCAAATAAAATTTTAAAAATTCAAATGTTTCTTTCTAGTACTGACTATAATGCTCGATCTGCTGTCCAGTCAAGCTGTGCAGCACCAGAATGTGCTTGTACAGCCCTGGTTCTCACTGTATTATTATAAGACATGGTCTTATAACAGTATATTGTGTGCCATTCTACTTACATGTTTATGAATGTGTGTCTAATATCCCACTGCTTGTAATACAGGGAAATGTGTATGTTTCTGATGGAAATTAATCCTATCCTGAGATCTAGATAAAATTATTTTACTGCTCAAAGTATGGACATGTGTAATGAAAAGTTCTTTGCAGCTATGGCATAATATCAGAAAATTCAGAAACTCCAGAGGTCTGGTAGCAATGAGGGCAATAGGAGATTATAAAGAAAGTATGGTTTGGAGTCCTCTTATGACATCCCTCCCTCTCAGGGGAATATGATTACAAGTGTAATGAATGCCTTCAGTACGTTCTGTATGGGAAGTCCTGTCTTCCCCTACATGAAGGGCAGCCTTAAATCACCTGGCACAGAAACACGTGTTTGCAACAGCGTTTGTGAGAGGAGGAAGCGCTGTTTGCATTATGGTCACTTGCTTGTTGACATACTGAGGTTTGAACCCAGGGCCTCATACATGGTAGGCAAGTACTTTATCTCTCAGCTATGTTCCCAGCTGCCTGCATGGTGGGTGTATCTATGCAAATTCACCTTGTCCCTGTGAGTGGGACACTGTGCAGGAAAATCTATCTAGAGCTGCTTTTCTGAGTCTTTGAGGGCCAGGCTTCCTTCCTGTGGTAAACTCGTCTGGGAATCTCTTTGAAGCCACTCTGTTTTCCTGTCTTGTTTCTTTTCTTTCATTCCTTGTATGGTATGCAATAGATCAAATTCATTCACTTTGTTGCCACGCTCAGCTTTTACCCTCCCATGATTTTCGTAGTCTTCAAATGAATTGTATACGAAATGCACAGCAGCTGCTTGCTTCAGATAACAGGCAGGCAGCAGGTCATGGACCACTGTGGTCAACCTTCCCTTGCAAAGCTCTGGTCTGTTTCTTTGAGGGTCTCACTGCCAGCGTAGAAGAAACACCGTCTGTGTTTCGATTCCAGTAGAAGGGAAAATCCACTTAAAATTCAAAGTAGCCATGTAATCATTTCTGGGGCTAGTAAATCTCTACAACTCCGTTTTAGAGAATAAAGGAGCAAAGAGCAAATCCCCTCAACAGTTTTATTTAGAAAAAGGTTAGCTGTGCCCCAGCCATGTGAATGGGTGAAAAATAGTGCAGGAGAAGAGTGTGGTGGGCGATAATCTAGAATTAGATTATGAATGTTCACAGCATCAAGTTCAAGAGCACTGGGTACGCTCTAGTTGATTTATTCTTACTCTGTGCCCTTAAAAGACTTCCTCACACAGTACCCCTTCTCGCACAGCTTAGTGGTTACTGTGGGTCACGAACCACACCCTTTTGATCAGATAAAAATATATGATGAAGGGAGGAAAAATAAAGCCCTTATGTTCATAGTGTTTACAAAGCTATAGAAGACATAAAATACCAAAGATGGAAACCTACTTTTAAAAGTTTTTTTTTAAAGTAAATTTGTGGCAACATTTTAAGTAATATCAAATCATTTTTCTTTGGGTTAAAGTCTGTAGCATCTGAGCTATCAGAACTTGGATGATTTGTTTTCTTGCTTGTGTTTGAGAATTTAGTTTTGGTTTTCTGTTTTTTTTTTTTTCTTTTTTCTTTGTTTTAAAGACATGGTTCCATGTACCACACACTGGCCTTGAACTCATTATACAGCCAAGGAGTAACATGAACTTTTGACTTTACTTCCTAAGTGCTGGGGTTATAGGCATATGCCAACGCATCTAGCAACATTTAATGTTTTGAAAAAAATGAATCTATTTATTTAATTTGTGTGTGTGTGCACACGCATGTGTGCACACGTGCTTCCATGTGCATGTGTGTGGAAGCCAGAGGAGTTATCTGTGCTCCAGCTTTTTTTGAGACAGGATCTCTTGCTACTGTAAATGAGTGACCTGTGAATGGCTTTATGTGGCCTGGGGAACTGAACCCTGGTTAGCAGGCTTCACAAGTAATGTCTTTCATGCCTTTATTCACTCAGCAATCTCCACAGCCACGACTCCTGAGCTTTCTAACACACCATGACATTCAGGTAAATTGCTTTGTCAGTTATTTAGATCCTAAGAATATACTCTGCAGGAAGTAATCCACATAAACTTATTTGATAGGTGGACTTCCAAATCTCCCACTCCTATGCTAGCCCCATGGATGCCCTTAAGTTCCTGCTATTATAAAGACATCATGAAGTTATCACTGATACCAATATTTTGAATCTATAAAATTCTCTGGCATCTCCTCTTTTCTATCCTCACCATCAGCACCACATGACAAGCCTTTAGATCTGCATTCCTGCGCTGTTACAGAAAGCTGTCAGACCATCCTTTTCAGTACAGAACTGATGACTTCACTCTCCTTAGAGCCTTCAATGGTTCACAGCTTACCAGAATGGGTAATAGGCATGACAAGGCGTTTAATCACCACAGACTTCAGGATACTGGAAGGGAGGAAGTATTCAGAACCCAAATACAATGCCTCTAGCCTCAAGTGGCTGTTTCTGGTAACCTGAACAGACTTTCCAACTGTCACCTTTTAAAAACTACTTTTATATATTTATTTGCAAGAAGAAAGAGGGGGAGAGAGAAGTGGAGAGAGCTAGAGAGAGAAAGAATGAACCAGGGTCTCGTGCTGCTTTAAATGAACTCCAGATGCATGCCACTCTATGCACCTGGGTTTACATAGATACTGGGGAATCAAACCCCGGCCTTTAGGCTTTGGAAGAAAGCACATAAACCACTGAACAATCTCTCCAGGCCCCAGTCATCCCCCTTTTAAAATGTAGGCCATTATTTAAAACATTTCCAAGTACCACTATAACACAAACGCTCTGAAACCCAAGAACCTTTGGGAAAGCAATGTATAGATATTTACTACAAGCTTCTGGAGACCAGGTCCATGGAAAAGACTTATTCTTAAGGAGACTATGAAGAAGTATAAAATCATAGCATACCTTAACCTGTTCTGGGTTGTTTTCACAACCTCAGCAGCGTCCAGGTTTCCCCATGCATCTCACATCCCATCCACAGCACGATGACATTCTTCAGCCCTGGACTTCTGCCCATTTATCTCTCTTACCTGCTTCTTCCCTTAAGTTTCAGCACTGATGGCTTGTGACTTCTGAGTAAAGAAAGCCTGGCACAAGATGGCCTCAATAAATATTTGTTGAATACATGAATGAGCAAATGTATTATTCTATATTTATGAAAATTTTTAGGAAGATGTTCAGTCTCTTTTCAGTGTGATTTTTATTTTCTTTTTGGGGGCGAGTCCCTTTTTCCCCCAGGGATTGGAACCAGCTCCTTGCACATGCTAAGTACATGTTATGCTACATCAGAAAAAGAACATTATTCTAAGTGAGATATGGTGGACACAAATGCACAGTAACTGCATGATTCAATTTATACTGTATCTAGACTAGTCATATCCATAGAGAGAGGCCATGGGATGATGTGGAGGGGTCACCAGAGACTAGTGGGTGTGGGTAAGGAGAACTTTCAGTTTAGGACACTGGGAACATTAGAATTAGATGGTTGTAGTATTTGTACAACAATGTGAATACACAGTATTTTATGCCAGTTAATTGTACACTTAATACATTGTTAAAATGATGTATACTAGCCAAATCTAGTGGCACATGCCTATAACGCCAGTAGTCAGGTGACAGAATCCCCTGTGGGAGCTACAACCCACAACTTCTGGGCTTTGTTTTGTTGTTGGCCTTGGGTCCCATGGATTCTCCAGTCTTCTTCCTACAATGCTGGGGTTGCAAGGATGGTTGGCCACACCCAGCTGCTTACATGGATGGATGCTGGGTAGTCTCAGGCCCTCTGTGCGTATCCCTGGCCCCTTCTAGGGAGTTTTTAAGAAGGCTTCTTTGTGTCTTTCCCATACTTTCCCAACATGAATTATTCTACTTTCTTGTATTTGTCCACATATCACAGTTTGTGACTGCATTAAGAAGACGAAGCCCGAAGATGAAATAAGTGAGCTAAGGTAATATTGACCTCCATCTCTTTGACATCTGTAGTCTTATTTCTCCAATACTGCTTTGTTTAGCTTTAGACATTTTTAAATATTAATGTCCTGTGGCATTTCCCATAGTATTAACATTGCCTATTGGTATTTGATTATCAGAAGAAAAGCATTGCTCCTAACTTCAAACGAATATTGGGGGTGGGTAGCATTAAGTTCACTCCTTTTTTTTCTTTCCCCAGTTCTGTTGTGAAGACCTCATACACTTGGGCTTCAGGTAGCCTCCTGCCCATCTAATTGTTAGCTCTTATCTCACTGAAGGTACACTGCAGTGTCCATCTACATGGATTGTCTAAACTATCACCTTTCCTAGTGGCTGCCTTCACTTCCTGTTACACAAAGGCCTATCAAGCTCGACTGCTCTGAACTTCCTGCCCCTCCCCCACTGGGCAAACATACCTGCTCTGTCATTTGGCCTCCTTTTCCCATTCAGAACTAGACATGCCGCCCTCCCAGTTAATAGGCAAGGTTAATCCAGCCGCCCCTGCTCTTTCTTCTTCCTTCCTGCCTCCCATGGGAATAGGGTCCCCCAGCTGTCTCTTCATTCCTGCTTCCTTAACCTCTTCCTCCCCTTAGCCTACAAATAAGCTCATGCCTCTCCCAAGGTAAAGAACAAAAAAAGTGCATTTTTCAAACTTGCACCCTGAATTTCTGCTTTTAGTTATTCCTGAGCTTCTGAAAAGACTGTTTGCTTTCTCACAGGGGTCAAGTTCAACAGACCGTTTTCATTATTTTTATTTTGGCTTTTCGAGGTAGGGTCTCGCTCTAGCCCAGGCTGACCTGGAATTCACTGTGTAGTCTCAGGGTGGCCTCGAACTCATGGTGATCCTCCTACCTCTGCCTCCCCGAGTTCTGGGATTAAAGGCGTGCACCACCACGTCCAGCCGTTTTCATTATTTATGTAGCTCATCTACAGGTCTGATGCTGTTGGCCATTCAAATCTTTTTTCCCCAGATCCAAATGGAACCACTTTTTCTAAGTTTTTTGCATGCATATAGTATATGTAGGCAAGTACATGTGTTTGTGTGCATGCAGGTCCATGCTTATGTGTGGAGGCCAAAGGACAACTTTGAGTGTCATTCCTCTCAGGCATCATCCTCTTTTCTTTTTTGGAAACAGGGTCTCTCTTGTCTAAGAGCATATCACCCTCAAAGGGCCTGATCTCCTCGGAGACAGGGTCTCTCATTGCCAATTAAGACCCAAGGTTCTCTACCTTCCCTGTGCTGGGATTTCAAGTGTGCACCACCACACCTGGCTTTTGTATATGAATTCTGGGGCTCAAACTCAGGTCCTCTTGCTTGGGAGGCAAACACGATCCGGATGGAGCCATCTTCAGCCCACACTTTTTCTAAATTTATCATCACGGATTCCTTCTGACATTTCCTCTGCCCACTCCCAGCCCCAGGAGCATGCTGATCTGTGCCTTCAGTCCTCTCTCCTCGAGTGCACAGGTGAGGACTCCAGGCTGATGACTCAAACTCTTCTCCCTCAGTCCCAGCTGTGTTTCATTTTCTAGACTCATTTGCATAATGAGCATATCTACCTGAAATATGCAACCTAAATCATCATAATCTGTATTTCCTAAAGCTTCCACCCTCCTGGCCGTGGCTTGGTACCTTGGTAAATGGCACCATTATCGACTAATTGCCAAATGTTAGAATCAAGGAAAAGTTCCTGACATCTTCTAAGCGTCTAACCCAACTGACCCGAAACCTGTGCATTTCACTAGATATCTCCTTGATCTTATTTTCTTTTTTTCCTATTTTCCATATTCATCTATTTTGCCTGTTTTTAGCTAGATAGCTAATGATTCTTTTTAGAAAAATATTTATTTGAGAGAGAGAGAGAACGATGGAGGGAGAGAGCTTCTGGGTGCTCCAGAGCTTCCTGCCACTGCAAACGAATGCCAGACTTATGCGCCACTTTTTGCATCTGGCTTTGCGTGGGTACTGGGAAATTAAACCTGGGCCATCAGGTTTTGCAAGCACATGCCTTTAACCACAGAGCAATCTCCCAACTCCTCCAAGGATTATTCATTCAAGTAAGATAGTAACATGTTTAAGAACACTCATAGTATCCGTTAAAACAATTGCCAGTGATGAATTCCAAATCTTTTTGAAGAATAGCTGGATATTTAGGAACTTAATTTTATTTAACAATAATAATAAATCAGTGACCAATCCCTTTATACCTATTCAGATTGTATTTTTTTATCACCTTACTTACACATCTAGTGGGTTTCATTGTGACATCTTTGTATATGTATCCAATGCACTTTGATCATGTTCACCCCTCATTACCCTCTCTTTCCCACTCATTCTGATTTCCTTCCTCTTCTCAAATAGCCCCCCTTTTACTTTCATGTATTTTTAAATGTATTTTAAATTTTAACTAAGGTTACAGGAGCATGGTTAAGGGGTTAATTACTGGAGCATGAGAAACCAATGGCTGCACCACAGAAGAAATCATTAATTGCCTATATAAATCATTAGAGATATGTGGGGCCCTATGAACCTCTCCCTCCTCCAATTACTGAACCTTGATGGGCCCAATCTTGAAGAGGTCTTATGCAGGTCATCACAGCTCTTGAGAGTTCAAGTGTACAGTGGCTGTTGTGACTGGAGAACAGTGTCCCACAACACCCCATCCCTGTTTCTGGCACTTGCATCCTTTCCACCCTCTTTTGGTGATTTGAATGTGAGATGTCCCCCATAGATTCAGACCACATAATTCATCCCAGGCTAGTGGAGCCTTGGGGGTGGGTGGAGCCTTGCTGGAGGACATGTGTGCCCAGGGGTAAGTTTGGAGTGTTGTCATAGGCCAGCCCCAGTCGCTGTACTCAGATCACTATTTCTACTTCCTCCCACTGGCTGTGAAGATGTGATGCTGGCTGGCTGCTCCTGACATGCTCCTTCCACGATGGAGCTTTTCCTTGAAATTCTAAGCTGAAATGACCCTTTTTCCTTCCATAAGCTGTTTCTGGTCAGGTATTCTGCCTCAGAATCTTTTCTGATGTTCCCTGAGC
>PVHP010018028.1:0-24944 GCA_004024765.1 Zapus hudsonius | reverse complement strand
CTAAACTTATTAGGATGGTGAAGGAAAATCTTTGCTGCTTCTTACCAAGGTGTTTGACTTTGGCCTCTACCCACTATTTTCCTAGGAACATTCAGGTGTGGTGGGCCAGTGACACAGCATGGCTGGTTGGGGGTCTTCCCTGTGCCTATTTCTAGCTGTGGGACTAAGCATCATCAGCACACCTCTTGTGCCTCAGTAGTTGGTGGGTTTTCTTTTTCTGACACTTGGGAACATGGAGGTTCCCAAGCTCCATAACCTTCAATGAGTTGTGCCTCAGTTTCCTTCACTGTTCTTACCAGTACCTGGAAGGGTTGTACACTAGAAGCAGCTCCGAGTGCTATGCTTGGATGACAACTGCATCCTTGTGGAAACACACAGTTGTGTAATTCCCAAGTAGGTGTTTGACTGAGTTTCACTCTTCTCTACAACATGAGAATAAGAATTCTAGGTTCTCTACGTCTACAGAATTGGGGTACACTTCTGGAGAACACGTGCCAAGTTCTCTTTCCTTGTTAATAAGTTTTAGTTTCATCATTATTAGAAACACACGTTACCCCAAACATAGATCCTTTTATAATTAAGGTATTGTTGAGACAAAAATGGTTGATAGTTAATAACAGGCAAGTAAATCTAATGCATTTGATTGTTTTGTTTAGCATTTGATGATCCTTTCAGTCTTATTGAAAGCAAAGCCCTATGTATAGATATTTGGTATATTAGATCGATGACTTGGTTTGCAGATCTTTCAAGGTGTAAGCAAATCTCTTTACCCTTTGTTGTGCAAAATATGTGAACACTTGCTATGTATTTTGCACATGATAGTAGAAAAGACGAAGTTGAGCTAATCCTGGTTCCTCTAGGGATCTGAGGTAGGATAAAGCCACAAATAAAGCCATTTCATTGGCCCAACTATACAGCTGAAATTTGTGAGAAATCCCATCTCCCTAGCTATCTGAAAGTTGTAATAGCCAACATTTTATACCCCGTTAGTCATGAAACACATTAATATATGTTATCTTATATAACTCCCACGACAACTCTTAAGGATTCTGTCATTGTTGACCCTTGTGTTTTTCTGTAGTTATCTTCTATAAGGTTGTCATAAACATCGAGTCAGTGTGAGCCTCTGGTTACAGGATTTTTGTCAACTGATCAATATATAATCCTGTTTTATGTGTACTTCTGTTTAAAGACACCATTGTTGACTCATTAACATTGAACTCATGGCCAATTCCTGACTAAACGATGCTTATCTAGCACATCTATTTTCTTGGTAAGCGCCTCACGGATTCTTCATGGTTAGGAGCACTAGACACTACTTCAGGACTACCTTGGGGGCCATTCTGAACAGCAGAATCACTAACAGAAGCAGAACAATGTGAAACATGTGAGGGATGCTGGTTTACAGCAGGAGAATTGAAGCAAGAAGACAGGGTGTTGTCTCGCTTGGCCTCAGCTGGAGATGTGAACTTGGAGCAATGACTGAGCCCTGCAAGTCTGCACTTGGGGGTTGCAAGTACATTTTAGAGAGTAGGTGCATCTGTTGGTACAGGATCTTAAAATAATGAGGTTTAGCTGTAATAATATGTTTCTCTTTTTAATTTTTAAAATTATTTGCAGAGAGAGAGAGAGAGAGAATGAATGGACACATCAGAGCCTCTAGCCACTGTAAATGAACTCCAGATACATGTGCCACTTTGTGTGCATCTGGCTTTATGTGGTACTGGGGAATTGAACCCCAGTCTTTAGGTTTTGCAGGCAAGCATCTTCACCTCTGATCCATGTTTCTCTTTTTAAAAATTATATTGAAAATTGAATCTGAGTGACTTGTTTAACTTTCATGAAATTAATAGATGCTGCAACAAATTTTAATACTTTTGCATTTGTTTTGTCTGGATATGCTAATTAATGAAACTAGCCCCTCCTGGATGTCTGGGGCTTCACATGGGTGTACAAGATCGGCAGCAGCTCAACTCCTGACTGTCATTCAGGCATTCTGGTGCCTCTATCCCTGTATCCTCCAGCCTTCCCAGAATTCCCTCCTTCCTGTCAGGTGACTAAAGGAAACAGGAAGAGTGGGAGGTCTTGGAGACAAGGCCTGGATGTGGTTTACTTCATCCCATTCCCATTTCTTTCCCTAAAGTTTAAGAAAAGTCGGGGGATAGACTGATCTGAGCTGCCAAGGCAGAAAAAGGAATAGTTTGGTGAAGACAATAGCATTTTCTTCCTTCTGAGACACAACTCTATTTTATATCATTCTTGTGTTCCTCATGTCCCTTTTCTCGTTCCCTTTCAGCATTGTTAGAGGCTTATGGTTTCTATCTGTTGGGATCCAACAGAAGAAAATAGTGGAAGTCGAGGTTTTGTTTTCTGTGTAGTCAAAGTTTGCTTGTTTGTCAGGGAAAATGAGCTGATTATTTTCTTATACTTAGCTGGGTATTTCAACAGAGTCTTTCCCAAAATTAAGAGTTTACCAAAAGAAATGCCTTGATTTAAAATTAAAATAGATGCAGAGAGTCATTTTTCTCCCTTCACTAAATTTTCTGTAGGTAGGTTCTTGCCTCCAGTAATTGAAGGCAACCACAATATCAGATTTGATTGCATGGTTTTTACTATTACTTGTGAGGTAATTGTCAGATTGCCATACACAGTAATTTGTATGTGAGAGGTGATCAGATGCGAACATTTCCATTCAGTCATCTCCCTGGAATTCAGACACATCACTGCTTCTGTCTTCAGAATTAGGACTAGTAATTGCAGCTGTGGGATGAGCTCTGCATCAGAAATAGGCTGTTTCCTGTGTGATGGGTAACACTGTCAGACAATCTGTGGAGGCAGAGCTGAGCAGAGTCCTGGTCCTTTCTATGCCCCCCACCCCCAGGAGTACCTGTAGTGGTAGTAACAGCAGCGGAGGTTGTCCTCACTGTCTTCCAGGAGACAGAAAATTTATCACCAAATGTGCAAGTGGGGATGGAGTTGGGAGACCCCCAGCTTTAGGATGAATGGATGTGGAGACAGCGTGAAGATAGCTAAAAAATTAGGATGAAAATTTAGGAATGCCTCACTTTTGATTTCAGTTCTAAATTCCATACTGGGTTAATCTTACCTTCAGTAGAAGGGGAGACATATTTTTATGTGCTCTGAAAAAAATAACAGTGGTTATTAGGGAACCATAAAGCTGGTGCACATTTCAGATAAGCCATTTGACTGTGTACCTAATCTCTTTTCAGGAGTGTCTTTCTGAAGGGATAGGCTTACCCAGCATCCTCACACACCTTTGTAGAGCATGAGCACAGAGAGGTTTCTGTTTTTTAAAATTAGCCCTTGATTTTTGTTTTCATTCATAAAATATTAATTACATAAGATGCCATACACATGTACCCAGGCCATGATGTGAAAGCAAAGTTGTACATTTGATATGTGCAGTTTCCCATTTCTATTTTACCTCCCCTTGCCTCACTGTACACTCTTCCAGTCTCTTGTTGAAGATGGAGAATGGGCTTGTGTTCAATCTGTCCCTAAAATATAATTAAAACATGTCTTGTATTCTTTTTGTGATTTTTTTGGATCTTACTATTACAAAAAGCACTTTGTTCCTAGTTGTTCTTTTTAGTTAATGTGCATTTTATTGACTGTCCACTATGTTCACAGTGCTGTAACAAGCACTCCTGCTGGATGCCCAAGAAATCAATCCCGCATATATTGAAAGGTCCATTGGCCAGAAGACCTTTCCTGCTGTAGTGGGTTGTTGATTGTTTTCTTAGACATAATTTGTTTGCCAGTGAGCATCCATAAGAAGGGGAAAACTGCTGAAACTCCTATTTGCATTTGTTCAAGTTCTAACTTGTGATTGCTTCTGATATCTTTTAGAATTGGCCTAGGTTTCTGAGGCTTGGGCCTGAGGGTCATGCTAATTTAAATGATTGATGAACTGTCTTCTATTGTGTGCTAGTGACAGAAAAGGGAAATTAACTTCAAGTCCAGTGGTGGTGGTGATTAGGCTCCAGCTTAGCTCACCTTTAAGTCCTTGTCTTTTCTATTCTGGGCACTGGAGATGGAGCGCAGCACCTTCTGCATGTTAGGCTTAACTACCTCTGAGCTGAGCTACCGGCCTATTTCCAGGCAGTTTCTTTGGTTGCCTGCCTGCCCAGCTCAATGCAGTTATCTGTTAAAAGAATTCTTCTTTTTGGCATTTGACCTTGAGGCATAAGACTTTTCTTCCCTTTTATCTACCTTTGATGGGTGAATTTGGTACCTAACGTATGTGTGAACACATGTGAATGTATTCATTTGTGTGCACTCACGTGTGGAAGTCAGAAGACAACGTGGGTGCTGTTATTCAGGAATTGTGTTCAGCTTTTTAGAGACAGATTCTCTCATTGGCCTGGAGATCAACAATTAGACAAGACTGATTAGACAGTGTGTCCTAAGGATCCACCCATCTCTGCCTCCCCAGTGCTGGGTTTCCAAGCATGCACTACCAGGCTTGTGTATTTTTATTTTCACATGGTTTATGGGTATCTAACTCAGATACTCATACACAAACATCTTTATATACACACAGCCAACACTTCACTGATTGAGTGAAATCACTACCTATATTTTAAAGGAAACTCTAGGGGTGTAGCTCAATGATACAGGGTTGCTTAGCATAGGCTAGACCCTGGGTTCAATCCCTTGTACCAAGCCAAACCACCCCCCACAAAAGTAAAACAAAAACCCTCTCATCTTCCCACCTCTGTTCCAAAAAAAAAAAAATCTAAGCCCTAAAGGTCTTGTAGCCTACAGTATTCAAAATATAAAACACTAATGGATGAATCGAGGAGCATCTTGGGACTTATCAAGATACTGTTCCTGTTATTAAGAAAGGAAACCACTTAAATTATAAGAACTAAGCATCTAGCCGTATTCCAAAAGGAGGGTAACTTTTAGTACATATGAATGGCTTATGCATTTTTGTGGTTACTGCTTTTTTTTCTTTGTGCCTGTCTTCTGTTTAATGGCACTGGTTTCTCGAGACCCAGGAGATGTGTGATTGAGTGACGTTTGCAATCTATTAACATCTCATGGTGTAAGATTGGACAGAAGATGAAGATAAAATATTGTTTTAATATTCCCTTTCCTTGGTTGTCAGCAGCTTTTGGGGTTCACAAATAGCTTGTGGTTTATAAATATTAAATAAGGGATTCATTATTGGGAAGCATCAATGCCTCTAGCCAAACCAGAACTCAAGTGATTTAGGCCATCATGACACCATTTATGATGAGAAATTCAGAGCTGAGATATAGTTTCTCTTTAAGCGTTTGAGAATATGTGGCAAATATTCTGTATAAGAAAATAGTTGGAGCTGATGTTTAGAATGTTCTATGAATAATCTTGAGTCAGAACTCTGCAGCATTTTCTAAGTTGAGAAGGCAATATGATAACATTGCATTTACCTGGGAGATCAGGCTTTTAACACCTCATCCCTTAAGTTTATAGAATCAAGGCGATGAAACACAGTGAAGCACAATGAAGATATCTAGGCACAGAGTAAAATAATTTTAACAAAACCCATATACTTTACTTTCAAGGAGACTTAGCATGTACCCTTAGTATTTCAATTACAGCCCACTTGTTTTATAATTCAATGAAAACAGTGATTCTTGGTTTCATAAGTCTTATTACACATTGTCCCTTGAAATCCTAAATTCTTTGAAGGATGGCATAGCATAAGACACCTCCCACCCTGCTAGGAGATCTGAGGGTGAAAGGAAAAGCTAGCAGAAGCACTAGGGATAATGGTATCAAGAACTCAGATCTCTTTCTGATTGGACAGGGCACTCTGCACACTGAAGGCATCATCTTATTATGCCATACCATAGAGACAGATTTTTGTAATGATGACACCAAGAAGCCAGAAGTCAGGAAAGTATTCTCAGCCTGCTAGGAAAATGTATTTTTCTTTTCTAAAGAATATTCCATGAATGAGGCTGGGGAGAGGGCTCAGTGGGTAAGAGCATTTGTTGCACAAGCATGAAGACCTGAATTTGATTCCCAGAACCCATATGACAAGCCAGGCATGGCTGCACACGCCTCTAACCTCAGCATCGAGGAGGAACATAGATAGGCAGGTCTCTGGTGCTTCCTGATCAGCCTAGCAGGGCATGAGGAAGGTGACATCCAGGTTCAGTGAGAGATTCCCTTAAGTAATCAAGTGATGACTTGACTTGAATGAGGTCAGGAGTCCTCAAGAGCAATAGAAGAGGACACCTCACCTCATTCTCTGACCTCTACATGTATGTGCATATGCATGCATGCATGGACACATGTGCACACACATGCCTACACCACATATACGCATATATATGTCAAAAGAAAACAAGTAGAGACAGGACTAAAATGTCTTGCTGACTTAACTCAAGAGTTTTATTTTCATTATTATATTTTAAATCAAATGTCCAGTGGCATTTTCAGGAACACATTTAATTTTCCCAGACCGGACTCTTTTCTACCTCCCATCCATAAGTGTGGGTACTGACATCAGTTCATCCGCCAACTCTTCCAGATGCTTCTTCCCTTCACCCTTTAATTTTCTTATGCTTTTAACCCGTAATTAATATGATTCCTGAATTTTCTGAGCCCACTTGCAGCCTGCATGTCTCAGATTTTGTCAGATACCTAGTGCCACACTCAGGCGCTAAGGTTCATAGCCACAACCACCACATCCATAAAGCATTTGGTAATCCACAATGTTTTCACAAATGTTGAATGCTTACTTAATCCTCATCTTAACTTGTGAAGAAAGTACTGTGAGCTGGTTTTAAAGACTAGGCAGTTGATTGAAACCATTACATGAATTGCTCAAAGTAACACATGGAGAAAAAAACAAAACAAAGCAGTTGGGTTTGTGAATCTCATTTTGCCCTTATCTACACTAGGCTATCCAGAGTGTGGTCTCATTCTAGGCTGAAATTGCTCATCCAGCACTAAAGTAACAAGATCAAAATGCACACCAACAGCTGCCTGACTCTTGCCCTGGTTTGGAAACCTCTCGGCCAAGGGGACCCTGTCTTACCATCTCTGGAAACCTTGTCCAGCATGATGTCTGCTCCATGGAGGGAGTTGATTTCTGAGTCTCTGGATTTAGGTTAAGAGTTCAGCTCTTCTCTCCTGCACACAAGCTCCACACCTTCCAGCTGTCTTTGACTCCTTCCTTTCTTCTCTGTCTGTGCACAGAAGCAATGAGTCCTCTATCTTCCGCCTTTCCAGTATTCCAGGTAGCTCTACACTGCTCTCTGTTTCTGCTTCCAAAACACTCTCAAACTCAGTTCTCATGACCCTGTCTTATTGCTGTGGGTCCCTCCCTGGCCCCTTGCCTTCTAGGCTCTGGCTTTATTAATGTGGGCAAATCGCCCTAAAATACAGCTCTCTTCCTGGATTCAGACTTCTTCTTAGAGTGTGGGGAGTTTTAGAGATGGTCTGGGCCAGGCCACCTCCAAGAAAGGAAAATATTTCAAAACATGGTCCCATAGGAGAGTCTCATTAAGGGGTGTGGGCACCACCCACAACTCCGGCTTCCTGACACTTCGCCAAGGCTCTTGGCTCTGGGTCATTGTGCATCTTGTTATTCCTCCACTGGTCCCTCAGCCTGCCCACTGCAGTCCCGGCCTCTTTGTCTGCTGTGGAGACGCTCCGGGTGACCCAGTTCCAACATGCTGTTGGAATGACGGCTGCCTAATCCCTAAATCAGTGTTCCAGCCAGGATGTCTGCTTGCCATTCAACATGCCCACTGCTCTCTTACCTCCTTGCCTTTTGAAGGCATTTCTCTCTCTACAGAATCCCTTCATCCACCTGCATCTCCTCCACCCTTCCCGTGAACAGTTCCCTGGTTCTTCTCCAAGTGGAACTGGAGGGTCTCCCCCTCCTGAGAGCTCATAGTACTTTGCCTGTCTGCTCTGGATTGACCTCGGTCTGCCTAGCAGCCCACCCATCTTGTGCTCATCTTCTCTGCCTACTCGCTCTCAGCATCCTTAGACCCAGGAAGAATAGTGTTTTATTTACTGCTTTTCATGTTGCAGAGCAGCTGGACTGACCAGTTGTGGTGATGGAATAGTTGAAAACATGACAGAGTGACAGTGCTGGGTAAGATCTCCCCAACATTGGGGGACACGGGGCTTCTGTTCATTCCTAAGGGACTCAGGTTTGTTTGGCCCTGTGGAGTTTGAGTTAGCTTTCATTTCACAAAAATGTCAAGGATGACAGAACGACCACTTCTTGCTAGACCTACTTCATGGCGGTACTGACATGTTTCTATCCCAAGACTGTTTCCCCAAGTGGTGGAAATGATTTCAGAGCCACACCTTTTGTGACTGGTCTGTGCATCCTTGGGAGAAGTGGGTGATTGTGTCCTGGGGAGTGGTGTCGTGTTTCACAAACCCCATGGGCCCTGGTGAGGTGAAAGTTCATCTCCAGAGCTTCAGTTTCTCATCACTAATAGAAATGACTTGTTAGTTTGTCTAGTTATGCAACATAGATTTACACAGGAACAATATGCCTAGCCAAAGAGAAAACTTACTGATTAAAGGGAAAAAAAGCACTCTGCATCTGTTGACTTTTGGGTGTTGTGAGGTAAGTGCTGAGCAGAATGTACTGAGTATGAATGTATAGTTGCAGTAATAAGTTATGTATGATAGGTTGTACCGTTGGGATGGGATTTGGCATTTGGCAAATATGGGCAAATTGAACTTAACATTTTCTATCAGAGTTTTCTTCGATGTTTCATTCCCATTCCCTGTACTTCCCATTCCCTATACTTCCAATTCCCCTGTTCATCCCATTCCCCTGCACTTCCCATTCTCTGTACTTCCCCTTCCCCTATACATCCCATTCCCCTGCACTTCCCATTCTCCATACTTCCCATTCCCGTACTTCCCATTCTCTGTACTTCCCATTCCCTTTACTTCCCATTTCCCTGTACTTCCCATTTCCTGTTCTTCCCATTCCCCCATACTTCCCATTCCCCTGCACTTCCCATTCTCTGTACTTCCCATTTCCCTACACTTCCCATCTCCCTTACTTTCCATTTCCCTGTACTTCCCATTCCCTGAACTTTCCATTCCCCTGCACTTCCTATTCCCTGTACTTCCCATTCCCTGTACTTCCCACTTCCCTGCACTTCCCATTCTCTGTACTTCCCATTTCCCTACACTTCCCATCTCCCTTACTTTCCATTTCCCTGTACTTCCCATTCCCTGAACTTTCCATTCCCCTGCACTTCCTATTCCCTGTACTTCCCATTCCCTGTACTTCCCACTTCCCTGCACTTCCCATTCCCTATACTTCCCATTTCCCTGCACTTCCCATCTCCCTTACTTCCCATTTCCCTGCACTTCCAATTCCCCTGTACTTCCCATTCCCTTAAGTAATCAAGTGATGACTTGAATGAGGTCAGGTGTCCTCAAGAGCAATAGAGGCAGACAGACACCTCACCTCATTCTCTGACCTCTACATGTACTTTCCATTCCCCCGTACTTCCCATTCCCTGTACTTCCATTCCCCTGCACTTCCTAGAACTTTCTGGAGATGAGAGTGTGCATTTCTCTTAAACATGTCGTAAATGAAGCTGAAAGGATGTTGCTGGCCATCATCAAAGCATATTGCTCCTCCACAATTGGCCTAGCAGCTTTCCCTAGACCTGTGTGCAGCCAATAACTAAACATATTCACACATCTTGTTCAGCCATCTTAAAGATTAAATTAACAAGAAAAGATGTACAGTTCAATTACTTAAGAAAACTGAAATGCAGACCAGTTACCTATTTCTTGCTATTTAAGACCTAGCAATAAAGCCCTTGGGTTATTCTCAACAGACTCTAGAAATAACCAATTTTTAGATTATTATTTGTTCATTCTATAGACTTTCACTGCCACTGTCTGATAGAATTAAAATGTGACCTTCATGATGCATTTACAATTTTATGATATATTTCATACCACAATAAACAATTCTGTAGAAAACATAAGAAAGAAAAAAATCTGATAGCCAGTTTAATAAATTAACAAAATACAAAATAGTTCAAACTACTTTTTGTATTTTACTTAATCCAGTATATTATTATTTCAAGATGTTATCAATATTTTAAAAATCATTGCTGTTTCCCTTGTCTGTTGTTACATAGTCTTTGAATTCCCATGTGTATTTCACACTCCCCCCCTCGGTTCAGACTGGCTGCCTAATCCCTAAATTGTGAACCAGTGTGCCATGGTCAAGTGGCTGGTTACCATACTGAGCAGCTCAGGTCTATACCAGTTGGGGTATGATTATTCGAGAAGGACAAAGCTACAGGAACCATTGCATCATTACTCTTAAAAAAAGGAGTCTGCAGACTTGTTCAACAAGGGTCCTGTCAAGTATGGTGACACACGCATCATCCCAGCACTTGGAGGCTGATACAAGAGGATGACGAGTTAGAGATAAGCCTTGGTAATATAGTGATTCCATGTTTCAAAGAGAATAACAAAAGGTCAAATAGTAAATATTCAGATTTTGTGGGCCATATGGTCTTTGATGCTCTGCCAACATTCCATGAAAGCAGCTATAGATAATGCATCAACAAATGGATATGGCTGTGTTCCAATAAAGCTTTATTTACAAAAAGAGGCTGTAGGTAAATTTGGCTTATGGGCTACATTGATTATCTTTCCCAGATCTTAACTTTACAACACATTGCTTTAGTGTATAAGTGAAAATAATTTCTGTCTGGAAGGCTTGTTTGATGTTGGATAACTGTTTAGAAACCATGAATATATCAGATGATGGGCTCTACAGTTGATTTCCTTTTTCATAAAACAATTGGTAATTCTCATTTTGTCAAGTGTTCCTTGGTTGGTTTAGAAAATGACAATGTTTTCATATCACTATTGATCACAGTGTTTCTCTTTTTCCCTCCCTTTCTCCACCCTCTGGCTGGGATCATATTTCTGGATGGCCTGACTATCACTACTCATATTATCTGTTAAAACAGGTAAGACCTTTGCATTTTCTGTTAAATTATGAGCCTACCCAATGTTATAAATTGAAAATGTAAGGTTTTATTTTAAGTATTCAGAGGAATAATGTGACATAATTCACATAATATTTATTTATTTGCTTACTTTACATAGGTTGTAGTCTTATATCCCCCCTGCCTCATGGGGGTCTGTCCCCATTTCCCTGAGGGCCTTCCTCAGTAGTGTTATTGGTGTTCTTGTGGGCTAGTTAAGGCCTCTGTCCCTGGGGGAAGGGCGTCTGCCTCAGGATATTCTATCTGCCTTGTGGCTCTTACACTCTTCCCACCCTCTCTTCTGCACCAGTCCCTGAGCCTTGGCAGGTCACACTTTTTATCTTGTAAATTAATTAGTTCCAGCTTCAAGTAAATAGACATTGACATGGCATATATGGTGCCTACCATGTGTCTGCCAGTTGTGGAAATATCTTCTTAAAATATTTTATAAATTATACTTAATATAGAATCAAAAATAGATGGAGTTAGAATTTAATAATGTAGATTCTTTTTCTTAAACTGGATATGACTTCCTAATGCCATATTTTACTTAACGTTTATGTGATTGTGTTCAAGAAATGTTTTAAAAACCCTTCTGACATCAGAAATGGTGAAAGAAGATATTTCTCAGTGTATGGCATTGGGGAGTATACTGGTGTGTTCTTTGAAGCCAGGAGAGTGACAGTACAAAGATCTGACCATTTACTTATATACACAGAGATGGTGTCTTTAAACTTGTGACTTCCTGATATGAACCATCACAGGTCTGCTCGTTGAGGTGTCATGGGGACATTTAAAGAAAAAAGATATAATTGTCTTTTTGTCTCTTTCTTGTCATTACATTTTATTGCGCTTGACAGAACACCTACTTTAAGATTTGTTTTATCTCATTTAAAATACCACCAGTACACTGAACTCCCTAGAGGCAGGTCTGAATGGTTCACTACTCCTCTGCGGGTGGGTGATGTGCAGATCTGTTGCAATGATCCTTGATCAACCAACCCTCCCCAGGAAGCGCCCCTTGCCTCAGCGCCCTCCATTGCTCCTGTGTCACAGGAAAAAACGTGTCTTCCGAGACAAGCTACCTAGGTTCTTCTTCCTCAGCCCAAATGACTCTTTTCACTTGCTCTACTTTTCTTTATCATTTCAGTGGGAAAAAAGACTTCTTTTAACCACTGACCTTGCTCTTGTCTGTCACCAATGTCCCATCTGCCTCCTCTTTCCTCCCCTGGACCATCATGGGTCATGAGCTGGGCCTGCCTCTGGCTATCAGTGACCCCTTCTGTGCCAGTAAGCCTTTAACTGCCACCTGCAGACATTGTGAGGCTTCCTTGGGGCTGAGACACAGAGCATTTGCCTCCATTTTGCTCCTCCCTCCCTCATTGGCCACCACTAGCTTCAACGTCACCCTCTCTTTTCTTTCCTCTCCTGCCTGCCACTCTTCTTAGTGACAGAGTCCTCTACTCATGAATGTTGAGGGCTATTTGATCACGCTCACCTGCTACTTCCCTCATCCTGTTCCTCTGTTCCTCCCCTCTCTGACTGCTTCTTCCATTTGGTCTTCTCAGCTGGAGGTGTTCATTCTTGGAAGCTGTGTTTATGTCTCTCTTGGTGCCCCTTGCCAGTACGTCTTCATGACTTCAGGGCATCCAGGTGCCGCCCAAGTCTAATGTGTCCTAGACAGCATCATCACTTCTCTCCTCCCTTCTTTCCATCATTCTTTGACTCTTTCCCCCCCCTGGCACATCTGTCCCTTGGTGGAGGTCTCAGTCCCATCTCAGCCTGTACCTCTCTGATCCCTCCTTCACCACTGAGTATGCTCCCTGTGGCTTAGCTTCCATCCTGCCTCCCCCACGCACCCTTGACCTGCCAGCAGAGTGAGCCTCATAAAGCCTGTGCACTACTCCATTCTCTTACCCCAAGCTTTGGTCTTGAATCCTGGTGGCCGCTTAAAGCCTCTGCTATCTGGAGGAACAAGCTTCTTTTCCTCTTCATTTCCCACCTGAGGAACAGGAACCTGGGGAACTGCAGGTGACTCAGGGTGAGAAATGGGGGCCAGCAGGAAATGAGGTTTCCAGGGGAGACATGCAGAAGACCAGGAGGGGACTTCCCTGAGCGTTTGAGTTTTATGCTGTGGGTGGGATTTTAGATTGATTACCATGAAAGGCCACTCATTTTTCTAATTTACACTGCCTCCTCTCCATTTTTTTCCCTATAGAAATCTACTTTTAATCAAAGGTGGCTTTGAACTCCAATTGCTTCTAAAAAGCCACTTCTTCCCCCTTCCACCAACTCTGTTCCTCTTCTGAGTCTCCATATTGCTTGGGGCACCTCCAACTTTCTATCTCTGCATGGCCCCTGTTTCCACAGTACATGTCCCTTACCAGCCTGCAGGGTTTGTGTCTCACCCGTCTTCAGGCCCCTCCAGACCTCACCATGGTGCCATGTACCTAGCCAGGGTTCTGCAAGTGATCAGAGTGATCTAACAATGACCTAGATGGTTTTGAGTATTTGCCACGTTTTAAGATTACACAGCAAGCTTCTTCAAGATCACCATTATTGGTGATGTTTTCATTACAATATTTAGTCTTGGCATTATTTAGTCAAAGTTAATAAAATCTGTTTACCTAAAGGAAATAGCTTTTCTGGATCTATTAGAGATCTATTAACTCTGAGTAGTTTTTTTCAAGGTAAGAAGAAAATCCCTTAGTTTCTTCTTTTCTACCTGCTCATTTTAATTCTTTGCCATCTCAGTCTGTTGTCACAAAAACTTTTGGATTCGTGACTCCTGAAAAACAGTCACATACCATGATGGACTTACTCTTTGTTTTCACAGAGAATTTTTTTAAACATCATTTTAAAATCATTTGTTTCATCATACTATACCAATTCTTACTGCACACATGCACACACATAGGCAGACATTCAGTAAGTTTTTAACTAAAATTCACCTGCTTCAATATATTATTTAAATGTATATGAAGTAAAGATACAAATGTTTCCATGAAAGGGAGACTGCAGTTTGGTCTTCCTATAAACTCTGCACCTGGAGAGAGGTGTGCTTCTCTGGCAGGGAGGAACTCCAGCCTTGGGTAAGCTCTCTGGTGTCATGCCTTCCTGAGCTGAAGGAAGAAATGGGCACTCTCCAGGAGTGGCTCTGCAGGAAGAAGCCCTTACTAGGTGCTTCAGGGTGTTACAAGCCTGCCTCAGGAAGAAACCCCTGCTGGGAAAGTAAGTGCTTCAGGAAGCCTCAGACACACAGCCCAAGCAAACCTTTCTTCTTTAAACTGTTCCCTGGGAGCTCTCTGACTATGTAGCTATGGAACCAGGTACTCGATGACTATAAGATACACACAGCAGAACCCAATGGGTAAGAAACTGAGGCTCTGAAATGTCGTTCTTCACTTCCTGATACAAAATTATATCGCTAATGAATTTAAATGGGGGAGATGATATTTCTTCTTTACCCCTGATGATAGGTTCTGACTAGATAAATTCCTGTTTGCTCAAATATGATACCATGTTAGAGAAATACACTTTTCTTTTTGAGGTGAATGAAGTGGCTTAACTCATGGAATTTTTTTTTTAATAAGAAGATTTTTTCAATTGGGTTTTTAACTGCATAGTATTCTGTGTGGATCAGCTCTGCGGGATATTAAAAGTTCTGTTATTTCAAGCTCTGAGGTCAAATGAATAGAACTACAAAGCTACAGGTGAATTATGAAAACAAAGATGAATTACAATATGTTTCTAAAGACTTCTCTATTAATGGCGTTTGGGGAAAATGATATGGGAGGGAGCACAGGTTGGTAATTATTTATAAGATGAATGCTCGCCAGGCTTCGCTCATTGACTGATAGAAAATGACCCTTAGGAGGCAGAGTAGCAGCATTGCTGTGCTCAGTAGGTGCCAGATGCTGATTAACCCGCTCACCTCTTGTCTCCTTAATCCAGTCCCAGGGGCGGTATTAACCCCACCTTGTGTCACAGTGGAAGGCACAAGGGCAGGGGACCTTGTTGAAAACAGAAAAGACTGACTTTGAACACACACAGCCACACACAGGAGCCCGAACTCTTAACTCTTAAGCTCTTCTGCTTCCTGTCTTGGACTGGCAGGATCAAAACACAATTGGCATAAGACACATGGGATCTTGAACATTCCATAAGTGTTTACACACAATTCTCACTCACTTTAAGCTGGTCCTTTGCTTTTATAGCAGTAGGAGGACCTAGCTAGGATTTCTGTCCACATTCTTAAAAGTTTTCATGGTAGCAATAGATGATAGATAGATAGATAGATAGATAGATAGATAGATAGATAGATAGATAGATAGATAGATAGATAATTGATAAACTATAGATATATCCTGTCCATATTCTTAAAAGTTTTCATGGTAGCAATAGATGATAGATAGATAGATAGATAGATAGATAGATAGATAGATAGATAGATAATTGATAAACTATAGATATACAAAAGTATAGATAATAGAAGATGCATAAAAAGAGATAAGAGAAATGGAAAGGCAGATGAAATAAAATGGAGAATATATATGCGTATATATATTAATGGTAGATGATAGATATATAGATGACAGAAGAGAGGAGGAAGGAATAAAGGAAGGAAAGAAGAAGATGGGTGGGTTAGTGTTAATGAATACCTGGACTAATAAATGGATGGATAATAGGCAGATAACATCATAGATATACAGAAAGATAATATAAGATGCATAGACAAGAAAGAATAGATAAGAAAAATTGAAAGAGAAAGAAAGATAGATGGAAATAAAAATGTATAATTTAAAGACAAATAGACAGTAACCAGGTGGACGACTAGGTATGTGCTGGCAAAGCTCTCAAAGTTCATTTTGTAAGTTCTGTATTTGTCATATTTTATGTGGCCAGAAGTCCAGCACACTGATGCTCTGGAGGGTGACTACACAGTCGTACTGGAACACACGAGGGTGTGGAAGGCTAGAAATACAGGAGTTAACTTACTTTTTAGCATGCCTCATTCCTGAATGACAACAGGCAAGCCAAGCAAACCCCATATTTCTACTAGACTCTATTATGTATTTAATTAGATATTAATTTACATGCAGAAAGTTCCATTTCCCATTAAATAAAATCACTAGGAAGATTAAGAATCAATAAGAGTCCAGCATGGTGGCACATGCATTTAATGCCTTTAATCCCAGCACCCAGCACTTGAGAGGCGAAGTTAGGAGGATCTCTATGAGTTCAAGGCCAGCCTGAGACTACATAGTGAATTCCAGGTCAGCCTGGACTAGAGTGAGAACCTACCTCAAAAACAAACAAACAAACAAAACAAAAAAAATAAGGTCCCACTTAATATATCCTAAGATGACCTAGGATTATAGTACAAACCTCAGACAAAAAAATACTAGAAAAGGTCCAGTATTAATAATGTCTTGGGCTGAGCCTAACAGGCCACAGTGCACTATAACCTCTACTTCCTGAGCATGTTAACTTTGAGACCAAACTCAAGGTGAAAGAACAACCTCCAAACCCTTTCTCTGTCTCACTAGCTCTGTGGTAGTGGAAATCCTTCTGCATTGCTTCTGGTGTCAGGTTCACATCCTTGTTCTCCTAATGATCCCATGGACCAGTGCTGGTGGCCACTGTCCTTCCAGACTTCACGTGACTCTGTTTGCTATTAGCCTAGCTCAGCTTTGGGCCTCAAGTGTGAAGATAGGCACACAGGTGGTGTCTGCTTCCCAGGTGGCTGCAGACATTCAAGTAAGCAAATGCTCTGCAGTTACTATTCTCTGCTTTCCCAAGAAAAGGAGACAGAACCCAAAACTGGAAAATAGTAGCCTGGAGGTAGAAAGACCATTTGTTTGAAATGGTACTGTCATTAATCTCAGAATCTCCCTTTTCACAGAAACATGGGAAGCTTTTTAAGCCAAAGGTATTTATATGGTTGGAAAGATTTTTTTCATGTGTGCATTAGTGTGTGTGTGTGTGTGTGTGTGTGTGTGTGTGTGTGTAGTATATGTGTGGTGTGTGTGATGTGTGGTGTATGCACATGTGTATGGAGGTGTATATGGCCAGAGGACAATGTCACGTGTCTTCTTATAATTCATTCATATATTTCTTTATTTGTAGATAAATTAAAAATAATTATTGGGAAAATTAATATATCAGTGTACTACAAATTTTTCATATGTCCAGGTTATCTGTTTCTGTTCCCTCTCGCCTTCCCCCCATTCACTGAGGGCCCTCCTCAATGAGGATATCCATAACTACTGTGGGGTCATGTTCATAGTCAGCCACACACTGCTGTATGACTGTCCAAACCTGGCACAGTTATGGGAGGAAAGGGTTTATTGAAGCTACAGATCCAGGGGAAGTTCCATAAAGGTAAAAGAGACGGGCCCCCTTTCTCAGGTCCAAGCAGAGAGAAAGAGAGAGGGAAGTCATCACCAACACCTCCCATACACACCAGCAAACAGGCAGGGGACAGGAAGAGAGATTTTCTTAGCATTTTTGTAGCTTTAAGGCAGGGTCTTGCACCCTCTTCCCAGACTTGTTGACTCCCTGAGTCTCTGGAATTTTCTTCCTGCATTGCCCTCCCAGGAAGGGATGTTTGTTTCTAGCTCTCCTGAGTCTCCTTACATCCTCCCCCCTACTGAGAGGCTGCCTTCCTGTGAATAACCTCAGAGACCCACCCAAGATTACTAAATAGGTCAAGTTGACAACAAAACTTAATCATTGCAGGTCACAAATACACTAGCTGGTTCTGGTTAAAGTGCCTCACATCATGCTTTCCCACTCTGTGGCTCTTACATTCTTTCTGCCTCCTCTTTCGCAGTGTTCCCTGAGCCTTGGGGGGCTTGTTAGGACTCTTCTTTGTGTTGATCTCCTGACAGCCTCTATTTTTTTTTTTTTGCTTTTATGAGTGTTTTTTAATTGAGAAATTTAATATATGAATATATCACAAATTGGTCATATTCCTGTTGGGTTATGTTTTTATGTTATCTCTTCATCCCCTCTTCCCACCTTTATTCCACTACATTCTCTCCCAGTGGAGTTTTCAGTCTCCTAGGTGTCCACTGCCAAATTCAAGCAGCCTCACACCCTCTCAGGCCTTCATGCTTGTTCCAGGTGCTTTTTTAATAACAAAAATAATTGATGATTAAAGTTAGAAGTGACCTGGATTTGGCCTGTATATGTGTGTCTGTAATCCTAGTTCTATGGGAAGAGGAAGCCAGAGAAATGCTGGGGGTTGAGAAAACCCCAGCTCTTCATTCAGAGAGACTCTGTCTCCAGGAAATAGGAGGATGAATGATAGGAAGGACATCTAGTGTTCTCCTCTGGCCCCTGCAGGCATGCACAGCACACATATCTACACAAGTACATGCATATTATGCTACACATACCACATGCTACAAATGTGAAATTAACATTTGCTTATGGTAAAAAAAATTTCAAATGTATTCAAAAGAGGAAAATAAAAATTACCAATGAAATTACTTCTAAAACATAGAACATTAACATTTTACTATCTAGCCTTTAGATAGATATTTTCTACATCTTTATAAATTAGATTTTTTATTATAACACAAACTTTCATAGCTTCAGAGCTCACTATAATTCTGCTATTTATTAACTTCTTATTGAATTATCCTTAATATCTAAAGATCCCTGACTAATATTAAACTGTGTAATACATGTAATTACTTTCTATTATTGAACATAAGTGTGGTAGTTTAAATGTGCATGTATGTCCCCTATACACTCAAATAATTTTAATTAGGTTGAGCTTCCTGCTTAAGTCTCCAGCAGCCTACTGGACATGTTCAGCCTACTGGACATGTCACTGGGTTGGATTCTGGGGTCTAGTCCTAAGGTGTATTTGGGGGTGGATCTGATTCCACTCCTGAGGTAAATATAGAGTAGTTTGTGCTCTGGCCATTCATGCTTTCTTGTGGTGCTGGCTGTTTGGTGGTTTCTCTGTTCTTGGATCTATGAAAGGCAGCTAGCTTCTTTCCCCATTGATGGAACTTCCTCTGGATCTGTAAGCCTGAAATAAACCTTTTCTTCCTGTAAACTGTGCCTGGTTGTGTCTCAGAAACATGGAACTGACTACAGTATGTTTACTTACAATTTTTCACTCTATAAATGGCCTCAGCAATAAATATCCTTGCAGCTTTCCACACTAATTTTCTTCCCTCAGTATAAATTAATTCCTTGAAATGGGATATATAGGTATAAAGGTATAAGTATTTTTGAGACTTTTGATACCTTTTATAAATTGCTGTCCTAAAAGGTGCACAAATGTGGAGTTGAGGGTTGAGTTTAAGTTCTACCTCCTAGATGTGCTGTTCCTACGGCTTCAAGGACTCTTAGCTCTATAGCATCAGGTATACCTATTGGTAAGAGTCTTGTAAGTTTCCCTTCTTGGAAGGACTTTCAATTCAATAACATGAGGATATCATTTGGGACTGAGTCTGTGTGGGTAGTAAGTTGTTTACCTGACAGTAATCGAATCTAATCCTTGGTTGAATTGGATGTGCTGGTGGTACCTACCTGAGGGAATTACTGCAAGTCGAGTCAATAAAGCAATTTCACATGGAGGAAAACCTGAACTTCCTTCTTAAAAAATAAATAGACAAAGGACTTTTCCTGTGAAACATTGTTAATTAAAATGGAGTTTGAAGAACCCTTGATCTGTGGAAAGCAGATTTGGTATTTCTAAAGTTCTCTTTAATGAAATGTGACTTGAATTTCCATTTTGTGCTTAATTTGAACAGAGCCTTGCAGTGCTGTCCCCTCTCCCCCACAGAGGTGAATTCCCAGGAACTCTGGGTAAATGGGGAAGCCATGAGCTGGAAAACACCATAGCATTTCATTAAAAGGAAAAGGAGTTAGCATGAATCAGAGGAGTCTGAATGGGAGAAGCAATTTCTTGCCTTACAATAATAACCAAAGGGATATTTTACTTAAAAGAAAGTTTCATGAGGTCTGGACTTATCTAACAAATTGTGTTTCAGACATTTTATAATACGAATATGAATGCTGACCATCCAGCTTTCCCTAGCCTATCCTGTATGTAACTTCCATGAAGGGTATAGTGATGGTATTATTGACTCTGGTCTGGTCTACAGGCATATACCATGTGATCTTATTCACAGCAGAATTCACCATCAGTACTTGCTGGAGTTCCTCAGAGTCTTTTTAAAAATATTTTATTTATTAATTGTTCAAGGAGAGAGAGAGAAAGAAAGAGAGAGAGAGCACTAGGGCCACCACCTTGTGCTGGGGAATTGAACCGGGGCCTTAGGCACTGGAGGCAAGTGCCTTAACCACTGAGCCATCTCTCCAGCCCCTCAGGGTCTTTTTGATGCCTGGTCTTACCACAAACTGAATACTTTATAAAAAGAAGAAATTATTTTCCTTATTTTCTCGAGACTGGTGAGAGCATGAGGAGGGTGCCGGCATTTGGAGAGGAGAGGACCTTGTTGCATGTCACACAACACGGTAGGAGGGCCAGAGAACATATGTGAGAGAGAAAAATTGGTTGGGTGAAACGTGTCCTTTTTATAAGTAATTTATGCCCTAGATGACTGCCTTATTCCTGAGGCCCTAATCCTTCTGTGAGGGCCAAGCCTGCCCTACCCAGTCATCTCTGAACTGTCTCATCTTTTAATACTGTTACAATAGGGGCAATTAAATTTCAAGGTATTTTTTTGAGGAGAAATTTAAACCTTAGCATTCCCCCATCTATCTCAGACTCCCTAACTCCGAAGAGGCCTCCTTTGACCGCCTCCCCATGCCAGCTTTCTCTTCTCTGGGCCCAGCAAAAGTCCATGGGCCTTGGACAAGCATCGATCTGTATAGCTTCTCCCATGCTGAGTTTGGAATCTCTGTTGCTTCCAACCTTGGGTCATGGGGGGATCCTGGCCTTGAGGTCAGTCACTGGGTGCACACTGGGTTCTCCTATGCAGAGATATTTTACAGACCCTCATCCCTCCCTCAAGTTGGCCAGATGTGTTCAGAGTCATCTGAATCCTGATTCAGGTGACAGTGTAGCGAATTACTAGCTATAGGTAAAACAGGTAAAATAGATGAGGTGCTGAGACTCAGAAAGGAGAAACGACTTACCCAGCTGTTAAGTGAGGATTTATCTCATCCTAAAACCCTTGTCCCATTCACTTCTTAAACGTCTGGTGTATATATATGTGCATGTGACGTGTGTACATATGTGTGCTCCTGTACCTATGGGCAATATGAGTGTGCAGGTGTCCTACGCAGCTGTACACGTGGAGACCAAAGGCCAATGTCAAGTACTATCACACCCAGATTTTATATGTGTTCTGGGATCTAAATGCAGGTCCTCATGCTTGCACAGAAGTACTATGCCAACTGAGTCCGTCTTCCCAACTCCTTAAACTTCTTTCATGTGTGTGCATGTGGTGTGCTTATATGTACCTAAGTGTGTTTGTATATGTGTTGGGGCCCGTGCATATGCGTGTGTGTGTGGAGGACACAGGTTGACATCAGCCAGCTTTCTCAACTGCTTATGTTTGACACAGGATCTTTCACTGTACTCAAAACTCATCAATTTGGCTAGACTTGTAAACTAGCAAACCTTAGGGGTCCTCCTGTCTTTGTCTACCCAGGGCTGGGATTATAGCCCTGTGTCACCACACCTGGCTTCTACATGGGTGCTGGGATCCAAACTTGGGTCATCATACTTCGTGGCAAATCCATGGACACATTGAACGTTAGTCATTTAGCATGTGGGATGGTGGGTTTGCAGACTGAACTTGGAAGTTCCATCCTCAGAGTTGTAAACTCTTGCTTGTGGCATTAGCGATACTCCTTGAGGAAGGAAACTTTCCCACATGAATCCTCAGGGTATTGTTGGAGTTCATTGGGTAAACCCTGAAAACCTAGAAAATAGCTATGCTTCAGAGGTTATTAAAATCAAATGGCAGAGAATAGCTACAACTTCAAAATTATTCACAAGATTAAAAAGTTTGCTGTTAAATTCTTCCATATTGACTGAACTAAAAAGAGACCTTGAGGATGCTTTCATGGTGGCATCCACCTTGACCTCCTTGGATGTTCAGGGAGCCAGGATGGCCCATCTCTAGTCTTTTCTGATGATTGCTGATTACTTTGTGGTTTGGGTAGAAGACCAAAAGTTGTGTTTTCTTTTTGCCTCTTGCACTGGGTTGCTTCGATGGCATTTGAAGCCTTCTTCATGGCCAGCGAGATTGCTTCAGGATCAAAGGGAAGGAGAGCCGATCAAGGGGGAAACAGCATTTATTAGAAGGAATGAAATCTTTTAAAGCAGAACAGAGGCAGGCCTTGAGACATATTATACCTCGAAATGCTGCCTCACTGGCCATAGTCAGGGGTGGTTTATGGTGGAGAATGATAGGCCCAGTCATAACTTAGTTACAGGCTGCCGTATTTATCAGAGGTCAGTCACAGCCCACAGAAACACATAAAAGAATTTACATACATCAAGCACATACTTCATGTTTTGAAATGTTTTAATATACTTCTTTGACTTACCTTATTTTCATAAATTTTGCTTTCTCTAAGGAAAATTGCAACACCTCTCACCTTCTAAATCTCAGTTCTTACGAGTTTGACATTTTCCTTAGTGTATTGTTGGCTATAAATTATTGAGATATATTAAATCAAGCTCTGCCTTCTAGGTCCCAAATACCCTATAAAGTGGATGAAAAATAAATGATTTAAGAAGCTTCTAGCAATCTAAAGAGCCAGTTATAAAAATAATGATGTTGAAAGGAATGTTGACATAGAAAGTAGTAATTGCTTTAAATTTAGTGTTTCCCCTCAAATCCTAAGCAGTGCATTACAGAAATTTTTATTAATTACAGAATTCTGAAGTAACCACAAAGCCATTTCCATACAGAAAAAAAAAATCATTTCAGATCGTGATTTTGTTTCATACTTAAGCGTCTCTTTTTTTTTTCACCTAATATGCCTGCTGATCTCAGCCCAGTCCTTGCTGTCCAGCCTTTCTGGGGAGGACTCTTGAGAGAGAGCTGTGTGTGGTGAACATAACCCAAGATGGCTGGCTTCTGGTTCATCTCCATTCACACCTTGTGTAAGCCCTTACCTGTGTGTTGGTGGGACCTTGTCAATCTGTCCACAGTATATATCATCCAGGAACCAAAGCTTTTGTTTTGGTTTGATTTTTTTAGGCAGCATCTTTCACAGGGGCCCACATTGGCCTAGAATTCAGTATGTAGTTCATTCTGGGCTTGAACTCATGGAAATCAACCCATGTCAGCCTCTCAAGAGCAGAATGTGCCATCATGCCTAGCTTTTCTGTGATTTCATGATGTATGATTGTGGCCTTATTCTCTCTTTTTTAATGTATTCATGGGTGTGTGTGTGTGTGTGTGTGTGTGTGTGTGTGTGTGTGTGTGTATGTGTATGGAAACACCAAAGTCTCTTGTCCCTACAAATGGACACCTATTCCAGCTCTATGTGGGTGGCTGAGGAATTGAACCAAGGCCAGAAGACTTTGCAAGTAAGGTCCTTTAACCAGTGAACCATCTCACCAGACCACTGGGTTATTCTTTCTGGGAGGCATGCTTGTTCTCTGGCCATGTTGGGAAATGTGATTGTGGTTCACTTTCAGCTGGCAGTCAGTGAAGTCCTTAGGGAGAAAGGCACAAGAAAACCAACTTTACCAATAAGCATGCTGGCTTGAGAGCAGGCACATTCTTAGTCAAGCTTCAGATGAGACTGCAGCCTTCCAGCCCTGAACCTGAAGACCCAGCTTTCCTGTGCTTAGCCTGCTGACCTGCCCAAACTGTACAGTAATAAATGCGTGTTGTTTTAAGCCACTAAATTGTAACATCATTATAGCAATAAATGAGTAATGTGCTTACATTCATATAATCATTAGTCATCGTTCATTAAAATGTCTTGATGTACTATCATATTTGGCGTATTTGTACATGCTAGAGAAAGGAATGCTAAATCAATATGTCTCAGAATTATATTAATAATTAGAATTGTGTAAGGCACTGGATAGACAGTGATAGTGGTAGCCCAAACCTCTTGCAGGAAGGAAAACACAGGGAACCTTGCCTATAAGTGAAGAAGTTGAAGAGCAATGCTGGCTTGTTGAAGTGTGGGAGAGGACAGAGAGGATGAGGTCCAGAGAGAGAGGGGACCACCCAAGCAAAGGATGCAGGGTCTGGGGCCTGCAGTATGATAGAAGACATATTGAGGACAGGTTTGCAATGTTAAAGAAGGTGGGCTTTGCCCTATAGGCAAAGAGGTTTATAGAGGACACAAAACAGAATGATAAGAACTCACCTGTATTTCAGAGTGACCCCTTGAAGGCTGAGTTTGGAATCAGGCCAGTTAGGGTGCTGTTGGAGTAGTGCGTCAAAGAGCTGACTGCTGTCTAAAATAGTTCTATGAAAGAACATGGAAGAAACATAAGCTTAATATGATTAAATATATATTTCTAACATGAATGACTATGGAGACTCTCATTAAGTAGAAACTACAGGGAATGAATCCATTCAGTTGTGAACGTGTGGATTTGAGTGGCTGTGGGAAATCCAAGGTGAAGCTAGATAGTGGGCTGTTGGTCATACTGATCATTAAATGATACAATTCCTATCCCTTGCTTCACCTACTGGCCCTCTAGTACAGAGGGTCTGGGAGAAGATGTACCTTTTCCTACATGAAGCTTTAGGGGAAGAGTTGCCCTCAGGAAAGAGCTTGCTTGTCATGAAGAGATGGGTGGTTCACCTTGTGGTAGCAAGATTACATTGTGTAGGAACATGTGAGATAGGGCATGACATTGTGGCCATCTTGAAAAATATTTATGATTACCTTAGCCAGGGGTTACTTCCCATTAAGTGGAGAAACAGCTTGGCTTTAAGTTAT
>PVHP010018027.1:0-33636 GCA_004024765.1 Zapus hudsonius | reverse complement strand
GTGTCTTACCATCTCATTCTGGTGAGCAAGAGTTTTGGAAATGGCCTATAATGTTTTGAGGGCCTCAGGAACCTCCCTGGCCAACAACTCACTGGAAGGTATCCCATCCCTGGCACTGAAGTTTTTATAGTAACAATCTATGGTTACTGGCTGTGCCATTATATGAGGGAGAACATGTGGTGTTTGGCTTTCTGGGCCTGAGTTACCTCACTTAGTATGATCCTTTCCAGATATATCCATTTCCCTGCAAATTTCATTTTTCTTTACAGCTGAATAATGCTCCATTGTATGAATTAACCACATCTTCATTATCCATTCAGCAGTTGAAGGACATCTAGGCTGGTTCCATTTCCTAGCTATTGTAAATAGAGCCACAATAAACATGGATGAGCAAGTATCTCTAAGGTAGTGACTAGAGTCATTAGGATATATGCCAAGGAGTGGTATAGCTGGGTCATATGGTAAGTCTCTTTTCAGCTGTCTCAGGAACCTCCACACTGCTTTCCACAATGGCTGCACCAGTTTACATTCCCACCAACAGTGTAGAAGGGTTCCTATTTTTCCACATCCTTATCAGCACTTATTGTCATTTGTTTTTTTGATGGGAGCCATTCTGACAGGAGTGAAATGGAATCTCAGAGTAGTCTTAATTTGCATTTCTCTGATTGCTAAGGAGGTAGAACATGTTTTTAGATGTTTATAGCCCATTTGTATTCTTTTGAGGACTCTATTCAGTTCTGTGGCCCATTTTTTGATTGGGTTGTTTGAGTTCTTATTAGTTTTTCGAGTTTCTTTGTAAATCTTGGATATTCTCTGTCAGATGTATCAGATGTATAGCTGGCAAAGATTTTCTCCCATTGGGTAGGTTGCCTCTTTGGAGAGCAGACATTTTATTGAAGGCAAAGCACATCTGTTCATAGAGAATCTGTAAAACCCATGTCTTGACATAGTCAAGCTCATTGTTACTTCCAGACTGAGTAATACTTAAGATACGCTTCCTTTTGGAAATGCAAGATTTGCAAAAGACACCTCACCAGTCTCAAACAATGAGTTAAACACTGGGTAGTAATTTATATTTTAAAAATATTTTTTATTAATTTGTATGTGAGAAAGAGGGAGAAGAAAGAAAATTTGAATGAATGGCTTTACATGGGTACTAGGGAATCAAACCCAGGCCATCAGACTCTGCAAGCAAATACTTTTAACTGAGCTATCTTCCTAGCCCCTGGGTAGTAATTTTGATGTCTCCTTAATCAAATTAAAAATTCTTAATGTGGCTAGGTGTGGTTGCACATGCCTTTAATCCCAGCACTCAGGAGGCAGAAGGTAGGAGGATCACTGTGAGTTGGAAGCCAATCTGGAACTACAGAGTGAGTTCCAGGTCAGCCTGGGCTAGAGTGAGACCCTTGAAAAAATGAAAACAAAAATTCTCAATGTGTTTACATATGTTGTTTAAGTTGTAGTTGTGTTATTTTGCTTTATTTGATACTTCTGTCTTTTTTGACATGAAGTAGTTATTGAGTTTGTTACTTTTTATTTCCCAAAGACTGTGTGTGTGTGTGTGTGTGTGTGTGTGTGTGTGTGTGTGTGTGTGTGTGTATTTGTATTTCAAGGTAGGGTCTCACTCTAGCCCAAACTGACCTTGAACTCATTCTGTAGTTCTAAAATAAAAGCACTCCTCCTACTTCTCCTCTGTTGCGGTCAGCTTTCTAGTTGCTGCGCAGAAAGAACCCAAACAAAGGCGGCTTGTGGAGGAATGGGTTTATTTGGCTTACGGACTCGAGGGGAGACTCCATTCTGGCAGGGAAAACGATGGCCTGAGCAGAGGGGTGGACATCACCTCTGCCACAGCACTGCAAACAGCGGCAGGAAGGTGTGCCAAACTCTGGCAAGGGGAAGCTGGTTTATAACCCCCATAAGCCGGCCCCTGACAACACAGCTTCATTGAGGTTGTAAAACCCAAACTGCCATCAGCTGAGGATTGATCTATCAGAACACATTCATTTGTTTGTGGGGGACACCTGGATTAAACCATGACATCCTCCCAACTGCTGGGATTAAAGGTGTGTGCCACCATGCCTGGCTTCCCAAATACTTTTAAGGGTTAATTAGGTCATCACATTTTAATCTTACAGGTTAAATTAGATATTATTTAAAACTGTAAATCACTGAGGCTCAGGGTATAGCTTAAATGGTAGAGCACTTGCTTAGCATTCATGAGGCTCAGGCTTCTAACCCCAGCATCTTAAAACAAACAAATCAAGCTTTACTGGTCTTGTATCTGTCATAAATGTTTGTGGCCTAAAGAAAATTTAGTGATTTTTTTCTAATTTCTAGCTCATAAGTTTGTTATCTCTTGTTGGTATGACTAGATCTTTTGGGTGCAGCTGTCTTATGAAGAATGCCAAGAGTTGGATTTAATTGAGTTACAAGTGGAAAATTCTAAAACAGTGTAAAGCTGTTCAGCTTCTCCAGCAGGAAGTAATAATGTGTGTCACTTATTTTGTGCCTTAAGTGGGACTTAATTTACCATTATCTATTCATAGACCAGAAGACCTGAAGAAATCTGAGAACTCTAGTTTATTTTAGGGTTCCGGGTATCTCTGTGAAGGGCAAGTTGTACTTGCAGACCACTTGTTAGTCCACCTCCTCTGATGCATTTAATTAAACTAATGCAAACATGATCAGTTGTAATTGCTCATTTAGCATGCAATCTAAAAGCCAGGTGTGATGACTCATGCCTGTAATCCCAGCAGGTTGAGGTGGGAGGATTGTCATGAGTTCAAGGCCACCCTAGACTACAGAGAAATTCCAGATCAGCCTGGGCTAGAGTAAGACTCTGCCTCAAGAAAAAAGTTACCTAGGGCTGAAGAGATGGCTTAGCGGTTAAGGCATTTGCCTGCAATGCAGAAGGACCAGAGTTCAATTCCCCAGTGCCCATATAAAGCCAGATGCACAAGAGGGCGCATGTGTCTGGAGTTCATTTGCAGTGGCTGGAGGCCCTAGCACCCATTCTCTCTCTCTCTCTCTCTCTCTCTCTCTCTCTCTCTCTCTCTCTCTCATAAATAAATAAATAAATAAAATATTAAAAAAAAAGAAAAAAGTTACCTAAAGTTACATTTAATGTGTTTTTTCTAGACTTTAGATTTGATAATTTTTAACTTAGAAAACAAATAATATATTTTACTATAAATAAACAAAAGTTAAATAGTTCTCAATGTATGAAACAAAATTGATACTTGGTGAAAATAGATTTAAAACTCATGGAATATTTATTTACAAAAGTATAATGCCTTAGCTGGGCGTGGTGGCGCATGCCTTTAATCCCAGCACTTGGGAGGCAGAGGTAGGAGGATCTCCGTGAGTTCGAGGCCACGCTGAGACTACAAAGTGAATTCCAGGTCAGCCTGGAACTAGAGCGAGACCCTACCTTGAAAAACAAACAAACAAAAAAACAAAAACAAAAACAAAAAAAAAACCAAAAAAAAAATAAAACAAAAAGTATAATGCCTTAAACACCTCTCACTCTAAGCAATATCCTTAATTTTCATTTTACTTTTTTTGGGAGATGGTTTTAGGTAGGCTGACCTGGAATTCACTATGTAGTCACAGGGTGGCTTTGAACTCACAACAGTCCTCCTACCTCTGCCTCCCAAGTGCTGGGATTATAGGTGTGTGCCACCTGGAAAAAATATTTTTAAAGTATTTACTTATTTATTTTAGTGTGTGTGTTGGATGTTCACATGTGTACAAATGTGTGTGCTCAGTGAATATGTGTGGCAGAGGTGGGTAAGCTTCCCTAGTGATCCTTCTGTTTCACCCTCCTCACTTCTGGAGCTGCAGGTGTCTCAGGGCCATAAGTGATGGATGCTATGTGGCTGCTCAGGCTCTCATGCGCACAGCAGGCACTCTCCTGCTGAGCCATCTCTCCAGCCCCTGGAAGCACATTTATTTGAAAGCTTCATTCTATGACTCAGTTTTTCCTATTTCAGTAATCTATTTTTCTAATTAGACATTTCTAGTGATTATCCTGGTTAGCTCTAAAATTTCATTATTCTCTATATTTAGACACAGAGAGAGAGAGAGAGAGAGAGAAAGAGAGAGAGAGAGAGAGAGAGAGAGAGAGAGAGAGAGAGAGAGAGAGAGAGAGACTACATAATCAAAATGTGGCCGTAAAAAAAATGTTTGTTTTTTTTTTTGCGTGCCCCCCCCCCCCCGTAGAGTCTGGGTCTAGTCCAGGCTGAGCTGAACTCAAAAGTGGTCTCAGGTTGGCCTCAAACTCACTGTGATCTTCCTACCTCTGCCTCCTGAGTGCTGGAATTAAAGGCATGTGCCACCATACCCAGCTTCAAAGAAATAATTAAAACTGGCAAGATCTACCTGTGCTGTGTGTTCATTGTTCATAATGAAAATCTCTGTAACCTCACCATATGTGAGTACTGTCAGTTTGAGGCTATCCTTAGCTGCACAGTGAGATCTTTTTTAAAATACAAAAACTCAAAAACAATTAAAATCTTCAGTAAGGAAGTGAATGTAGCATTTCTTTAAAGTGGATCTCAGTATTTGGTGAGCTTTTTTTTTTCTATTTCTGAAATATCTCAAAAATGTAAATAGACTAGCCACATAATCCATATTCAGATAGCCTGGGATCACAGATGTTTCCAAGTGTGCATTTAAAACAAAGTACATATTTCCTCTTTTATTTGTAAAAGTGCAATGTGACATTTCTGCTGCATAAAGTGGGTCAAAGGGGATAGATAGCCCATGCAGAAAAATGTGCAGTACTTGGAATAAGCCTGGTATTGAAATCTTGCCTTGCTATCATTTAGTGAAAGGCTGAATGACTCAGAAAACTCAATAGGAACAAGGTAGAGAAAACCCTAGTTGAAGGTCTCTTATTGTTTCTCCCTGATTTTCCTGATTCATGCAGCAGGCTTGACTCAAGAGAGTCCCCAGGATAGTTGTATACTGAAGCACCCACAGAGCAGAAGACATCAAGTCACACTGCCAGAGGTCAGGAGAGATGACCTGACTAAGAGAGAGTTCCCAAGGCCAGGCTAAAAGTAATCTTTCCCACACTTGGGCCATGGCATCTTTATACCCGTTCACTAACCCCAGGGCAAACTCTATTCTTGTGGGGGGGGCGGGTGGTTATGTTACTCATATTTGTCCACAAGATTGACTTTAATGCAAAAGAATTTTGCCAACCTGTTCCTTCTCCATGTTAAACTATTTCTAATTTGCAGAATGAAAGGTAGCCTAGTCCTGTTCACTCAAGTTTCGTTTTCCTGTGAGGTCAGTTAACTGTGGGTTTGGCTAGTTTCAAAGTGTCCCCTGTCTGTTCTGCTGGCCAAGGCCATCCTTGCAGCTGCCTACAGCTGCCTGCTGCTTCCTGAGAACTATGGGATGAGCAGTACTTGAATGAGCACTCACCCCACATGGTACCTCAGTAGTGCTTCACTTCCAGGGCTGCCAAGACACCCAAACACCACTTTGCGTTTTCCTCAGGGGTGCTCCCCTCTGTCACCCAAGGGGGAGGAATGGTGGTCCTCTTCCCTCTCTCATTGAATCGAAAATGGTAACTCCTTTGTCCCCTCAGAGTACCGCTCCAACACAGTGACCCACTACAAGTTCACAGGCCCTCTCAAGTAACAAGGGTGAAAGAGCTTGCTTTCCTCTGATCTTTTAGATCTTCTAAGGTACCTTTCACTAAACTTTGGTTTGATTTTTTTCCATTATTGTTAGTGGATGTATACCTCCATGTGCCAGTTTTCCAGATAATTATTTGCTTTTTAAAAAGGCTTTTTAAAATGTATATAAAAGTGCTCTAATATAAAACAGTCATGTACCCTCTACTTGGTTTTATAAATAAGTTAGACAGGGGGCTGGAGAGATGGCCCAGTGGTTAAATCACTTGCCTGCAAAACCTAATGACCTGGGTTCGATCCCCCAGTACCCACTAGTGATTGGTACATGCATCTAGAATATGTTTGCAGTGGTTAGAGGCCCTGGTGCACCCACCCATTCTCATTCTCATTCCCTTTCTCTTGTCTTTCTCTGCTTGCAAATAAATAAAATTTTAAAATTAGTTAGAATCAAAGTCCCTGTAAATTTCCTTCCATTTATCTCTAGAAGTAAAAATTATCCTTAATATGTTAATCATTCTCATGCATGTTTTATGCTTTAATCATACATACATATTTTCTACTGCTTTACACATGGGTACAAATGTAAATGATACAGATTTCAGTGTTGGCATTTTTTATATTTCCTAGAAATGACTTGACTATATTTATGAATATATGAAACTTATTCTTTTCATTTAACATTATTTTTCATTATTCAGCTATGTTGATAACAAGTGGCTCTTTTTGGGGGGAGGTTTTGAGGTAGGGTCTTGCTCTAGTCCAGGCTGACCTGGAATTCACTATGTAGTCTCAGGGTGGCCTTGAACTCAAGGCAATCCTCCTACCTCTGCCTCCCGAGTGCTGGGATTAAAGGTGTGCGCCACCACGCCCAACTACAAGTGGCTCTTGTTCACTGCACCAGAGTGCTCACTTCCTTGTGTGTTAGGGTACTCTCCTACTGGTGGCCATTTCTGTTGTTGCCAGTGTTCTCCTGTGACCTTTAAAGAGTGGGCTTCCCCAGCAGGACCTGGAATTCTTCCTGGCTCTAGGAAGGCATGTTCTTTAAATGCCAAAATTGAAACCCCTTTTTGAATTCTTTGTGAATCTAGGTAAATTCCTGCATCTATCTGGGCCTATTTTCTTAGCCACAAAGGGAAGACTATCCTAAACAGTCTGAGGTTTTTTCCAGGCCTATGTGATAAGCTTTCATTTCCTGGCCCCCTCTGTATATGTACACACACACACACACACACACACACACACACACACACACACACACACACACACACACACACACACACACACACACACACACACACACACACACACAAAGTCAAGTGTGAGCAACCATTTAGATTAAGAATCAATTCTAAACAGCCTATTTAGAATGGATATATGTGTTTGTGTATTTCAATTCAAAATGTCCCTTGGGAATGTTTTCAAAACAGTCCCTTGTGAATCTTTTCTTAAAATTTAGATTTCTTATTATTGAGTAGAGAAGTGTAAACTAAGTCTATTTTCATTCAAACCATCAAAAGATTACTGTTGAGCAGCATGGATCACTGTGGAGTCTTGTCATCAGAGGTGGAGGCTGGGTTGGGTTGCCAGCTGGGTGGGCCTGCAGGTCATGGATTGATCATGATTCAGGATGACACAGGCTGTCATTTTGAACATGAATTATTGTATTATATGCTGCCAAAAGATGATGCTCCTTTAAAAGCCTATTGTAGTTGGAAGGCTTTTTGACTCTGAATATGATGCCCTTCAGACGCTGTGCTCTTCAAGGTTATAACAGCCCCTTTAAATTGGAAAAAAAAAAAAACCTAAAAAGCAAAAAGTTCTCCTTCACTTCCAGGAGGAGCTGTGGATGATGCTGCTGTCAAGGTGACAGACCCTCCTTTTCTTCAGCCTCTGTCCTTTGGCTGAGGATAAGCCAGGTGGGTTTTTCCTGGCCGAAGCCATCAGAGTTTAGCTGAGGTGTTCTGGCAGCTGTTGGGTGCTCATCTGCCCACCCCCCACCTCCTCTATGCTTTCTGTTTCTTGATTCAGTACTAGGTGAAGTTCCCTTCAGGTAACGGGCTAGCAGGAAATGGGCAGAGCCATAGTGACAGTGTTTTTGATTTTCCCACTTCTTGTAGCTGCAAATAGGAATTACTACTAATGAAATAGATTGGAGGATTCCATCTTTGTGCATTTGTACATGTGTGTATGTGTGTGTTCAGTTGTATGGCACATGGATACGTGCGTGCGTGCGTGCGTGTGTTTGTGTGTGTGTAGGCCAGAGGACAACCTTGATTGTCCTTCCTTAGGCACCATCCACCTTCTTTTTTTTTATATTTAAAATTTGTTAACACATTTTTTTTTATTGTCCATAATGAGTTACATTATTTAGTGGGCAAACAGTGAGTTGTTATCCCCAATTCCCCAATGCCCCTTTTCCCCCATCCCCAATCAGCTGGATACCATCCACCTTCTTTTGAGACAGGGTCTCTCACTGGCCTGGAATTCCCCACTTAGGCTAGACTGGCTGGCCAGCAAGCCCCTGAGCACTGGGATTTCAAATGTATGCCACCATGCCTGACTTTTATTTATTTATTTATTTTTGTGGGTTCTAGAGATTGAACTCAAGCCCTTATGCTCGCAGGGCAAGCACTTCACCGGCTGAGATATCGCCTCAGCCCTGATTTAAGTATTTTGAAAAGGATATTATGATTGATGCCAGCAGGTTTTCCACTTTCACTACTATTTTTAGTTGCCCTGTGGATTGGGAAAGTAGCCCAGCTCCAAAAATGGGCCTGATTAACCTAAATCTCAGGCTAGATTCAGATTAATCCAGTCTTGGTAAATCCAATGGCAGTGATTGCTTTGGGGATTCAGCCTTAGCCCACCAGAAAATGACACTCTCCTGGTCATAATCCAGAAACAAGACATGAAGGAAAAGTCAGAGACTGGAGGAAACCTACTTTTCAGAGAAACATAGGACAAAGATCTTTTCTGCTCAGTCTTGTTGTCAGGAGCTACAGAGGATAAAACTAATGTTCCGAGAAGGGCAGAGCCAAGGGAGGGGCAGAGACTGATGGGAACTCCTAGACTGTGCCACCCCTCAATCCCAACTCACCACTGGTGGGTTTACTGTAGGAGTCTACAAGTTCTTTAAGCTAGTTTGAGGTGAAGTTATTTTTTTAATCTGCAGCTGAAATCATTCTAATAGTTTTATTACTAATTACTTATTAATTTTTGGAGTAGCCTCAGAAAATTATTTTTTCTTTAAAAGTTAAGGTGAATGTTAATCCACAAAATATTTTTAATGATACTATTGTCAAGTTAATTATAAGTATGTTCATTTTATTTTCGGAATAAAACAATCTCATTGTAACTATTGTTATGTTAGTATATTAAGAAAACTGGAGGGCTGGAGAGATGGTTCAGTGGTTAAGGCACTTGCCTGCAAAGCCTAACAACCTGGGTTCGATTCCCCAGTGCCCAAATAAAGCCAGATGCACACAGTAGTGTATGCATCTGAGGTTCCTTTGCAGTGCCTAGAGGTCCTCTCTCTTTGTCTCTGTCTCTCTCTCTCCCTTGCAAATAAATAAAATATTAAAAAAAAAAAAAAGAAGAGAAAACTGGAGCTGGGGAGATGGCTCAGTATTTAAGAAGACTTGATGTGAGCCAGCATGGCACTTGGGAGGCAGAGGTAGGAGGATTGCTGGAATTTGATGCCAGCCTGGAATTACAGAGTGAGTTCCATCCAGGTAAGCCTGGGCTAGGATGAGGCCTTTATCCCCCCCCCCCCCAAAAAAAAAAAAAACAGCCTTGCTCTGCTTTAGGAGAGTCCCTAAGCCCTTAGGTCAGCTAGTCTGAAGTTCACAGTGGCAAACAACAATAGAGACCTTGTCAAAACAAGATGTGAGGTGAGGACCAACTTCCAACTTCACATGTGCACCATAGCAGTCATGTGCCCATAGACAGACTAGAGGAGGGGAGGAGAGGAGAGGGGAGGGGAGAGGGAGAAGAGAAGAGGGGAGAGGGAAGGAAAGAAAAAAAAAACTGTTCTAGCAGGCCCCGTGTGGGGTGCACCACACCCTTAATCTCAGGCAGAGGTGTAAGAGAATTGTGAGTTCGAGGCCAGCCTGAGATTACATAGTAAATTCCAGGTCCGCCTGGGCTAGAGTGAGACCCTACCTCAAAACAAAACAAAACAAAACAAAAACTGTTTTTGCCATCTTCACACTTAGTGGTATTTAACCTTACTTAAGACTAGTTAATCTTGAATTTAGTGTTTGCTTCTGTGTTCAACCCAGAGGATGGGGCCCTTGCTGGATTTGAGAACAATTAATGATGTATTGAGCAGTGTTAACAAACTAGTGACAGGAGTAAGCCATTGTGCAGAGGCAGGGCCTGAGCAGGGAATGAGAGCTACAGAGAAGGGAGATGCACCTTAGAGATGGCTGCATTGTGGGTCTCTGAAAAGAGGAAAGGAAGTAGGGGCCCAGTGAGAGAAACAAAGGGCCTACACTGAAGAGATGCTCAGGATGTGGTCCGAGGAAAGAAGAACGCAGTGGGGAAAGTTGAAATAGGCAAGCTGAGGAAGTTATAGCCTCACCTTTAAAGCAGTGATTGACAGCCACTGGATTTTGGAAGTTATCATAGCAGAGGCACATAGTGGAGCTAGACCAGGGAGAGAGGTTGGCACAGGGGCCTGGGAGCTCTTACCCATAACCCACACATGAACTAACAAGAACTGGGGGATAATAGAGGCTGCAGGTCTATGCTCCTCAATTTTGCATCAAATTTCCAAGTTCCCTGAGATTGTTCCCATATGTTATCAAATTTATCTAGATAGACCACCTGCCTTTTTAGTGGTTGAGGATACGGAGGCACAGGGCAGCTACACACCCTGCCCAAGAATCTTTAGTGACTGAATGGAACCTGTAGTCTAGGCCTTTGACTTTCAGGTCATTGCTGTCCAGACATATCAGTGTCTTCCATTTTTAGTGAAAATTCTTCTTGATTTTTCCATGTTAGCTGATTCAACTGTGCTCTACAGTATTGTCTGCCAGCTCGTTCTTCTTGATAGCAGCAAAATCCGTTTACAGCTTATAAACACTGAAAATCTTGGAATTATGAAAAGATGGTCAAGTATCGCCACCCTTTAGAAAGTCCTCAAACAACAGAGAGGCAATATTTCTAAAACAACCACAGCAACAAAGACTAGGTCCATAGGAAGTTTCTGAAATGCAACTGGGGAGATGGTTAAAGGCACTTTCTTGCAAAGCCTGCTGGCCTGTGTTCAGTTCTCTAATACCCATGTAAAGCCAGATGCAGAAAGTGGTGCAAGCATCTGGAGTACATTTACAGTGACAGGAGACCCTGGTACATTTCAAGAGTTAGTGTCTTAAGTCTGAAATGAGTGATGCCATGTTCCCCAGGACACTGGGTATGAGGTTGTATTTGTTAACACTCCAGTGTTATTAGTGAGGGAAAAGAATGCTTAGGAGGCTGTTTTGCTAGATTAGATTAGCCTTTGTGTGATTTTTATCTATTTCCAGATTCAGAATACCTAAGTAAGCTCCCTTGGGGAAAAGTACTATGCAGAGAAGAGAAAATCCAAATGGTTTATGCATATGCATTACTCAGAGCTGGAGCTGGAAGCCTTTTTGGGTGCTTTCAATTTCCTTGTGAAGTACTGTGGTGTTGAGTGCCATCCACACTCCAGATAGCTGCAGCTAATGCTCAAGAGAATTTAGAGGATGAGTAATTTATGTCCAGTGTTCTCCATGACTGGGAAACACTTCTGAGTTCCACATAGAAGATGAAAGAACAGGAACATCTGAAACACAGCTGAATAGTCAGACATGTTGTATTTACATGAATCTCCTCAGAAGCCCTGATAGATGATAACGCATATGTCCCTGGTACATGGTGAGGCATGTTGCCATGTGTGGAGGGCTTTGCACTTCTATGTAGTAGAAACCCATGAGTTTTGAGCTACAATGAGTTGGGGATAGGTATGGAGGTGAACTTTTGCAATGAGGAGCCCCAAATGACTTTGCAGGTGCCACCTTTCAGATCTGATGAGCTTTGACTCCAGATTGACATCACCAGGAAGCTTTTAGAGTTGCTAGGGGCCAGGTCCTACCCGGGACCAGCTAAGAATCTCAGGAAATTGGAAAGGAAGCAATTTGTTTTTTTATTTTTTTTAAAGTTCTCTAAGGAATTCTGAAGTGCAGCCAGAGCTAAAAATCATTTTAGCTATTTCAGTTCTTTGCAGTAATCTGTGGGGAGCATTTATTAAAATGTATATAAAATACTTGCTAACTGTGTAAAATAAAATGTAAGCTTTTCCTCCCCTCCTATCAAATAGGCAGGGTTTCTTTTTTTATTATTAGTTGTATGTTCTGACAAAACAAATATAAAAAGGTGGAGAAAGACATTTTTAAGAGTCCCATGGCCGCCTTTGGGGAAGGATGGGGGCTGAAGACAGGAAAGTATTGTTTGTGTGTATTTCCGGAAGTAGAAAATATGGCATGTTCTCAATCCATCTAAATTATGTAACTTTGCAGGATGTGGTCCATTTGTGTCAAAATAATGAGGCATATAATACGCTGCATTTAACATGTGTGGGAATTCTTTGCAGAGTAATTAGCATTCCTTTCTTCAGCCTGTATTCAGAGGAAACATACCATTCACACCCTCTGTGTGTTCACATTTTCCAGTGCGTTGGAGAGCCTGCTTTTTTTTTTTTCAATAGAAATCTTTGTCCTCAGGCTAGAGAGATGGCTTAGTGGTTAAGGCACTTGCCTCCAATGCCCAAGGCCCTGGGTTCAATTCCCCAGTACCCACATAAGCCAGACATACAAGGTGGTAGCCCTGGTGTTCTCTCTCTCTCCCTCTTTCCTTCCCTTCCTCTCTTTCTCTCTCTGCTTGAAAATGAATAAATAAAATATTTTTTAATAAAAGAAATCTTTGTCCTCTTCCTAATAATACTTGGATTATATTTGAAGAAATTTAGCATATCCTTCTTTGTTTTCTGGCAGGAATTGATTTTAAAATCAGGACGATAGAACTCGATGGAAAGAAAATTAAGCTTCAGATATGGTGAGTAAAAATGAACATACAAACTTTCTACTTAAAGTGGGAATTAAAATGTGACTTGCAATGTTAGACATCTTGTACTCGCTCAAACATCTTTTCTTTCTAAAACTAAGGGGAGAGATGGGTAAGTAGTGATCCTTGAAGGCATCTGCAACAAGAGCAGGAAGGGAGGGTGTGGTGCCACTAACGCCTGGGTCCCGACGAGATTAGGTACCCTTTCTTCCAAAGCTCTAATTTTATACAGGAAGGAAACTAAACTCTCAAATTTAGTTTCTTTAGTTTCTGCAAGTACAATTCTTCATTGTACTTGCTGCTGTGACTCAGATAAGACAAAATGGCCAAGTGTATAAACCCTGATGAGAAAGTGCAGGTCAAGGTTCTAGACAGAGTGCCTCTAAGTCGAGGCCTTTGGGCCAGTTGCTTCCCTTCTGTACCAGCCAACTTCTTCCATCACTTAAACAAAATACCCATGTTAAAGTAAATTATAAAGAGATGTGGTTTGTTTGGGCTCTCAGTCTGAGATGGGCTGGCACATTGGCTTGGCCCCTGGTGGAGGGTCTGGTTGATAGTGCCTGGCAGAGCAAACTACTTGCTTCGTGAGCCAGGAGACCAGAGAGAGCCAGGAAGGGGCCGAGGTCCCACAGCCCCCTTCTAGAGCATGTGCCCAGTGACTCAGGGCCTCCTTCCTGATTGTTCCACCACCACCCAGTGTTGCCACCCTCAGGATGACACCTTCGACACATGGACTTTGTGGTAGGGACACTTGACCAAAACATAGCACTTTCTCTGGTTCTACATTTTTCTCACCTGTAAATTCATTGGATTGATGACATTGAAGGTCTCCTCAGCTCTGTGATTTTATAATTTATTTGCATCTTCTCATTAAGTAGAAAAACAAGGCCTATCAAACTGAGAGAGAAGGGTAGAAATAAGTAATGCTTTGTCTTAATGCAGGCTACTATGAACTTTTTTCAAAAAAATTATTTTGGGGGGCTAGAGCGATAGCTTAGCAATTAAGGCCCTCACCTGAAAAACCTAACAACCTGAGTTTGGTTTCCACGTAAAATCAGATGCACAAAGTGGCACATGCATCTGGAATTTGCTTGCAGTGGCTAGAGGCCCTGGCATGCTCATCCTGTCTGTCTGTCTGTCTGTCTGTCTCTCTCTCTCTCTCTCTCTCTTTCTCTCTCTATCTGTCTCTGCTTGCAAATAAATAAAAATTTAAAAAAAGACAGCACCTTGTGGGAGGAGCTGAGCTCATAGCAAGGTAGGGGAGGGGGAGTGCTGCCCTCACTTTACAAATTCTTTTTTTTTTTTAATGTCCATAATGAGTTACATTATTTAGTGGGCAAACCATGCGTTGTTATCCCGAATTCCCCGCTTCTCCCCTCCCCCTCCCTGATCAGTTGTATATCCTCCTTCGTGGGCTGTCTGTATTAGTCCTTGTGGCAAGGGATCCTGTATATCTTAGTACTCATCCCGGTCTTCCTGGCCCAAGTGTGTTGTTACTAGACCATTGGCATGAAACATAGTCTGCGGCCATGAATAGGCTGGATACAGTTCCTACTGGGAGAGAACAGTAAACCAAGAAAGGAGCAATTATGCAATGAAGGAGCCTGGGCCTGGGGGAGTCAATCAACAGCCATTAAATTCGGCCAAATATTCCACTCAGTGAGGGGGAACCTTTGATTGGAAATTCTTTTTTTTTTTTCTTCAGTTTTTTGAGGTAGGGTCTCGCTCTAGTCCAGGCTGACCTGGAATTCACTATGTAGTCTCAGGGTGGCCTTGAACTCACGGCAATCCTATATCTGCCTCCTGAGTGCTGGGATTAAAGGTGTGCCTGGTTTTAAAGGCCATGCCTGGTTTACAAATTCTTGCTAGCACAGAGTGCATATGAGTAATCCCAGCATTGGGGAGGCTGCTCCCCCCACCCCAACCTCCTGGAACTGGTTTGTGGTAGGTATCATGTGAATTCAGTGTTGGGGTATTTTGTAAGGTAGACATAAATGTTAAGGCATTTATTGTTTTAATTTACCATGTTTCCTTTGGGCCTTCATCCCTGGATAGGGTTTAGAATGTATTAGATTTTTAATATATTTCCACAAATCTTTCTCTTTCCCTTGCAATTGAATTGTATAATTTAGTTTCTCTTAATGGCACACAGTGAATTAGTTCTGGCTATAAGTGGCAAATTTAAAGGTAGTTATTTTTCCCAACTATTAAGAAAATTCAGCTTTCTTTATTGGATTGCCACTATAAATGTAATTGGAAGTTTTCATATTTTTTGATCACACACATATATAAACATAGGCATCTATCTCCCACTTCAATGCTGGGGATTGAACCCAGGACCTTAAACTTCTAGGCAAGTGCCCCTCAGCATATATTAGCACACCATTAACTCTGAAGTAAGACAGTTTGAAAAATTTGGGATTTTGAAGTATTTATGTTTAAAACTCTTTGGAAACCTTGAGAATAAGGTATTGAACCCCAGGCTCCTTTGTAATTGTGGCTTCCACTGGTGACAGTTCTGGGGGAGATCCATTTTATTGTGCTTTACTAAGCAGAATGGACACAGTAGTGAGTCCTGTTCAGTCATTTGCTTTGTACAGAAATCACACATTCCATCAAGAAAGCAAAATGCCTTAATCATTCAGCACTTATAAAAAGGATTATCACTACCTCTGGGAGCCCAAGAATTTAGAACTATTTTCTCTCTTCCCTCCCACGCGCCAGTTCCTAGCAGGGTTTGTGTGTTTTCCTATTGCCGCTTTTGCCAAAATGTCCAAGGCTTCCTTCCAAGGCCTCAGAAGATGGGCTCCTGTGGCCCCATGGCCTCCAGCTCTCAAGGCACATGGCATTCCCTTTTGCCTGCACCACAGCACTGTGAGGAGGTCAGCTTTGTGTCTTCTACAGCTTGGGTCTCTCCATGGATGTCAGGCATGACTTTGAAAACCATTCTCTTCTTTGTTTCAAATTTTAGGGACACAGCAGGCCAAGAACGATTCCGAACAATCACCACGGCGTACTACAGGGGAGCCATGGTGAGTGTGTTAGGGTGTTCTGACTCCAGGTGAATAAAACACAAATACTCATGCCCTTATTTTTGGATCAAACTGTGGTCTATTATAATACGAAAAGATAAAATGTTTTATTGTGAAATGAGATTTTAAAGGTTTATTGTTTTTTTTTTTTTTTAGTAACTAAATTTTGCTGTTGGGCTTTATAATAATCACATAATTAGCTTTTAGCTATCCTAGAACTCCTCTACACTCTGAGGTCTTTTTATAATTTTGCAATTCCCCACTCCCTTTTTATTAGTACTTTTAATGATCTTAGCAAACCACAAGCTTTTTTTTTGCCCTCCTCCATCATCCATGACAAAATGTTGATGGACCAATCTGTGCAGGTCTTGCACACTTAGCAACAGTCACTGTCAAGTCAATGAATGCAAGACCGCTGAGGAACTAAGATAATCTCATGCTTTACTTACAGGAGATATATATATATATATATATATATATATATATATATATATCTCCAGACAGTAGTCACGAAGGGACATCTGGCCTTGCTGGCCTTATCTTATGTCCTCTCACAGTAGATGGGTGCGTTTTTGCTTAGCTTTCTTTGATTCAGGCCAGTGGCCTGTGGCCCTTCCATGACAGAGAGATAGTTATAATGTTTTTGCTACGTGGCAGGTGCCATGGGCTTCTCTCCTTCACCAGTCCCAGCACCCTTTGCCCAGGTTAGCTCTAGTCAGTCCTCCTCATCTCAGGGAGATTGTCCCCGGGCACTCAAGCCCCTCCACCAGATGAGATTATGTTCCTGGCATGTGAGCACAGAGATTCCCATGCTTCCTTATAGCAGTTGTCAAAATTACTATAAATTAGTCATTGGTTCATCGTCCATTTTCTTTGCTAGCCATCTACAAAAGAAAAGGACTTTGACTGTCTCGTTCACTCCCTGTAGCACCTAGGACAATATCAGGCACATAGTAGGTGCTTACTAAATACTTGGTTTGGGAGGGGCTTTGGGTTTGGTTTTGCTTTACTTTGAATTTTTTTAGTTTTTGGACAGGTTCTCGCTATGTAGCCCAAGCTGACCTGGAACACTTCGACCTTCCTGTAATACTAGCATATTACAGGCATGGGCTTCCATGGGCAGCCTTAGACTCAGTGTCTCTGGGTCTGTCTGTGTGTATGGCTATCTCTTGTGGATGTATGCATGCTAGGCAAGCACTCTACCACTACACTACATGCCCAGCTCACCAGATATTGGTTGACTGATTGCTACCTGAGTGGATCTAGCACCAGCTAGTACTGAAAAGTGGTCGGAGGATATAGATTATGAACTACTTAATGCACAGGTGCTAGTTGAACATTTAGAAGGTGAACCTTATAGGCATGCCAGATGTGGAGTATGGCAGTGCCTTCAATTAAACCCATATAATAAATGTGTTATATTTTAATTGTGTTGTTCCTTAGACAAATGGTGACATTGATCAGCCTGTATTTAAAAAAAAAGAAATTTTAAAGGAGTGTGGTCTCTGTATTAGTAGTGGAGTAAGAAGCTTGGCAAGACCTGGCCGGGTGGGGGTAGGAGATGGCTTGTGAGTAAAATGCCTGTTGAATAAGCATAAAGACCTGAATTTGGATCCCCAGAATACATGTAAACTGCCAGGCGTGATGGCATGCGTCTGTACTCTCAGCACTGAGGAGGCAGAGACAGGGAATTGTAGTGGTGCATGCTTTCACACACCCATAAGAGCATGCATGCACTGACATATGCACACCACACACATGCACACACACACGCACACACACAAGCACAGCAAGTTCATGGAAGTGATAGCCTCTTCCTGTCAGTGTTATCTGAGCTCCAGTTGCTGCTGATTGTTATCATGTGAGCTCCTCCAATCACTAGCCCATCACAGGCTAATAGTGAAGATGTTCTCAGAGTTTATTTTTTTATTTACATGGAGGAATTTATTTTTGCTTCCATATTTTTCAAGTGTATTACATATTCCTCTTTAAATAGAAAAAAGGACAAAGGTTTTGGAGGGTAGGAATACATTGATATTATATACCATCGCTTTGGAGGGTAGGAGTACGTTGATAATATACTATCGCCATATATAAAGTACTGCATGAAGTCTTTTGTCTCCTCTTCCAGGGAATTATGCTGGTCTATGACATCACAAATGAAAAGTCCTTTGACAATATTAAAAATTGGATAAGAAACATTGAAGAGGTATGTGTGGAAGGACAGTGATGGTGTTACGGGTTTTGAGTATAGAAGACCCTGGCTTGAGAACCCCAACTTTTAGATTCTTGACCATTTCAACAAAGAATTGAAGAAATAGACACCAGGAAGGGTAAATTATTAATTATGATGTTTATATAGGGGAAATTAGTATCCAGGGGAAGGCTGGAATGGTTATACACAAATGTGTAAGGCAGGATCTGAGACCCCATGCCAAAAGATTTATCCTGGGAGGGCGGGGCTAGGAAGGCTCAGGGCTGAAGGAGAGTCCTTGCTTGGTGGACAGGGAGGTCTGGGGAGTGAAGAGAAGATGTAAAGGGGGAGATTTCCAGGGAAGTTAGAACTTAGAGGAGGATAACAAGGTAAGAGGGAAGGACTTACAGAACCTGGAGGTTCAGGTATCAGGAAGAAAATGAACAGCCGGGGTCCCTTGCTCACATGGCAAGCCTTTTTTATAGCTCACTAGGATGAGCTTTATGGAAGACTATGGGCAAAGGAGAGAGCTGATTGGTTTATGGACTCTAGGGGCTGACCCCAGATGACCCAGATATTCAGGTGTGCTAGCTTGGGGAAGAAGTAGGAGGCACTGCTGCTGAAGAATTGTTGGTAGCCATCATGGATGAGACTGGGTCAGATGCCATCAGAGTTCTAGCTTTGTCAGGCCAAGAGAGGTGGCATAACCTCATTCCCTCCCTTAGGGCTCCTATTTCTCCTTCAGTGGTGCTGGACAGCAGTGTGGTGGGTACATGTAGCAGGCTCCTTCTGTCCCTTGGAAAGGTGCTGGAGCCAAGAAACTAGGCATGAGTATCCCAGTCCTCTCTCTCTACCCCCCATAAAGTGCTGTCTCCCTGAGCTACCAATCGTGACTGCTGAGGATCGTAGACAGAGAAGCATCTTCACAATATGCTAAACTCAGGCCAGATTTTGGAAGTAATGTAATCCAAGTTTCCATTTTATACATCAGGAAACTCATTCCAGAAAGAAGTGACTTGCCAGTGTCCATGCAACTTTTCAAAAGGGGAGCCAGAAATGAGACATTTGATTCCCAGGATCTGTTATTGTTATACCATGTTGTCTGACTAGCAGAAAGCGATCTTTACTTCTGCAAACTCTTGCCCTTCTAGCATTTTCTGTATCATAGATGTTTGAAACTTGAGTTAATTCCAGAATAACTGCTATTAAGATTTCTTTAAAATGTCTTTGACATTTGAGAAAGAAACTGACTATGGAAAAACTTGGTACACATTTGAATGAACCCACATGAATTGGAATTTTAAATGGTTCAAAATTCAGATTACTTTTGCCACTGGGTCACTCAGTACTGTTTTTTCTATCTCTACCAAAGCAACTGTTTAGAAGTTTAGCTGCTAGATAACCATAACTTTTATCTTATTTTATTATTTTAGTTCATGTGCAAAAAAAGGAGAATGATGACTGTAATCCCCAGGAAGAAAAAGTCTTCACCAGCTCTGAAGGCTCTGGACTGGAGCATTTCTTCCTTCTATCTTTAAGCTTTCTCTGAATCAGGCCTTGTGATGAATGAAAGATTATTTGTCCTATTACAAAATACACTGATGTGTTTCTGACAGTTTAGGTTTTTCCTATTGAACAACTGTGATTTTTCTCAGGCTGTTTTTATAGAATACTATTTTCTCCCTGCAGCACGCCTCTTCAGATGTTGAAAGAATGATCCTGGGTAACAAATGTGACATGAATGACAAAAGACAAGTGTCAAAAGAGAGAGGGGAGAAGGTAAACTGGAACCCCGAATGGATAAAGGCTGGAATCTACTCACATCAAACATCCATTTTCTTAGTATTATTTAATTATTGATTTACGTTTTTAAAATATCTGTGTTTTAATCCTTTAAAAATTGGATGTCACCAACAAAGCAATGTAATCCATACTTGAATGGTGGGAATTAGTATTCAGGACCAGCAGACTCCATACACTGTGTGGTCATGACTCACTCCTCAAGAATTTGCTTCTGTTTTCTGGGAGGCACAAATTGGTCCTTTTAAGATTCCTGCAGCTTTGAGTTCAGGCTATGTCTTTCAAATCTGTGTGAAAAGCCCAGTTTTGCAGTTAAAATAACTTATTTTCTGGAAAATAATAATAATATAGGTGAAATTACAACCATAATCATTTCCTAATTTATTTTCCCTTAGAGTATGTACTGTATGTTACTAGGTCATAAAAATTATTTTCCTTAAGAGTAGTTTCCTGTATGCTAGATTCAGGTCATAAACTCCCTGTTTAGGCTACAGATGTGTCAGAGGCTTCTCTCTTTTTGTGTCCTGTAAAGCAAAAGTTTATTTATTTATTTTTTTGGTGCATATTTACTTACTGGAATTTTCTAAATTGACTTAAAGGTTTTACTTTTTAAATTTCAGACTTTTTCCATGACCTTTTCCCCCCAACAGTAGATGCAAAATGCATCTTGTTTTTCATTCTGACCAAAGACTTTCCCTTAAAAATCCTCACTTTATTTTAGAGGTGTAAGTGAAATAGGGAGCTCTGAGAGTAGATGGAAATAGGAGTTCAAATTCGTCTGAGCCTGTAGAAACCAGGATGTAATGTGCACTAAGTGTTTTGGTTGTGTAATGGACCAGTTCATTCAAAGACAATTGAAAGTCAGCACAGTGACTTCTGGAGCAGACAGAGGGGCAAATGAATTTCAGTTCTAGTGGAAAGAATCCATCTCACAGTCTTCCTTGTATGCTTATTAGAGAATTATAAGAACAGGAGGACCCATACTCTGTTTTATGTAGAAGCTATACATTTTTAGATCAAGTTAAATTACTAAATTTCAAGTGCAGTAGCAGGAACAGAATTCAAAAACTACAGGTGTTCTAAGATTTGGGGGCTTTGAGAAACCTAAAAAATACAAATGCTCTATATGTTCAAGCCACTTTGACTGAATTTTATTTTTCTCTTTGTCTTTCAGTTAGCAATTGACTATGGCATTAAATTTTTGGAGACAAGTGCAAAATCTAGTACCAATGTAGAAGAGGTAAGAAGGAAATAAAAGACGTGATGAGTTACGAGGTAGCAGCACCCATGTGCAGGTGCCCCCGTGCAAGGCTGTTCTGGAAGTCTGGGTATTTCCTAGTCTAGTGAAAGCCTCCTTTTGTCCATTTTGGTGCCTTGGACTTCCTTCCCTGGGGACTCTGGTTGCTGAAGCGCAGCATCCGGCCTCCACACGGGCTATATTAAATTGGCTCAATGAACACTCACTGAGCAGAGGAGAGGCAAGCTCAGTGTGGCCCTTTGTTTGGGGAGTTGGAAAGCCTGGACTAGCAGTGTCCCCTGCCCACTGGTCATCATTCATGTCACCCTGTAGCTCATTGAACAGAGTCCCTTTGTGTGCATCATTGAAGTAGCTTGAGTACAATATGGTATAACTGTGTGGCATTTAGAAGAAGAGTTTATCAGAGATGAGTTTTAAGAAATTTCCTTAAGTTAACTATTAACAAAAGCCAGGTCTCTAAAGCCTTCTCAAAATAGGTTAAAATTAAATTTTAAGACCACTTTAAACAATTTAACAAATAAAAATTCAATATTCTACCCTTGTGAAGAAAACCTATTCTTAGACATTTGGTCTGGTTTTCTCTAAAACAAATGATGTGTGTTAATACATGTAACTCACTCAGTGATACTGACAGTGTTCTGAATATTTAGTTTCTTAGGTTACTCACTGTTTATCATAACATGATGGCTCAAAATCAACACAAAATAATCTTATTAGCTACTGGACTCTCATCAGAACCTTTTCTTTGTTTTAAATAACTAACTCTCATTGTTCAGGTTGGCTGATGGATATTGGGAAGCATGAAGTCTCCACTGATTTATTTACACAAACATAGATAAGCACCTCCCCCCCCCCATTTTTCCGGTTGCCATGAAAGGATTTCCCTCCTTTAGAAGGAGGAGAACTTCTTAAGTTGGTTCCAATGGTGGAGACAGATAAGGTGATTTACAGTAATGGTCCACAAAGAATCATGTCTTCAGAATGAACTCCATACCCTGGCTAAATCCAATTGGCTCATTCTCCATAAGTAGACCTTTAGAAACAAACGTGATGACAGGTTTAAAAAATACTGGTTTGGGTCAAAAGATACTGTGCATAAAGTATCATTAATCAGATTTGCCCTGCTTCTTTGAAATAATTTCCATGGGGGAATTTAGCTAAGCTCCAGGAGCAGAGGATTTTGGAATGTTAAGACAAGGAAGATTAGGCATACTTAATTTAGGTCTGACCACAAAAGAGGTCAGAAATGAAGGGTAGAGGTTTTTATGAAGACAGATTTTAGAGCTATAAAGTAATCATTCATTCACTCATTAAAACAATAGTAGCATCATTTAGACCAGCACCAGGCCCTACCCTGGGGAGTGTGGGGTGGGTTTACACAGCCTCTGCCCTGTTGGTGACATATTGCAGAAGCTCCTCCTAGCTCACAATCGTTATATAAGGGAACTTGTGGCAGACATCACATGCAGAAAATACCTGATGAGAATAATAGCATGATAACATTGAAAATACATAATAGAAAAAGATATAAACATTCACTTTCAAGTGTTATATTAAGTGGTATATTTACAAATAAATAATAAAAATTAATATTTCTACTTTGAAATGCATTATGAATAATTAATAATTTTTTTTTGTTTTACCGTTAGGCATTTTTTACACTCGCACGAGATATAATGACAAAACTCAACAGAAAAATGGTTTGTATGATTTATAGATTTTATTTCTGTTGTACAGCTTTCTTTGTTTGGCAGTTAATAATAAGGATGGGCACTCTTATGGTGTATTCTCATTAAATTAATTTCTTCTTAAAAATTCATGGGGTTCCGACAGCATGCGAGAGGCCCGCTTTGCAGGCAACCAGGCTGCGGGACAGGTGTGGGGGTCTCGCTCTAGCCCAGGCTGACTTGGAATTCACTATGTAGTCTCAAGGTGGTCTCGAACTCATAGCGATCCTCCTACCTCTGCCTCCCCCAAGTGTCTGGCTTACTATACGTTTATTCAAACCTAGCCAGAATTTTTACCCTACAGAACATTCTATTTGCTGATTTTAAGCAAACTTCCTGGATTACTTAATTAATTTTTGTAAGATTCAAATGTTTAACAATAAAACTAGTAGTTGTAACTAAAAAAAATCATGGGGTTCAACTCTGGTTCTTATGTTCTTTAGGGTTCTTTTTAAAAAATATTTATTTATTTGCAAGCAGAGAGAGATAGAAGAGAGACAGACACAGAGAAATGGGCACACCACATTAACTATGTCATGCTCCATAATTAGAGCTGGAGTTGGGAGTGGAAATGGATTGTTGGTTACACAGAATCCTGGTTTACATGGGTACTGGGAAATTGAACCTGGGTAATTAGGCTTTGCAGGCAAGGCCGTAACTGCTAAACCATCTCTCCAGCCCCTAGGATTCTTATTTTTATGTGGCAGCTGTTTCAGCTCTTTCCTCTGGCTCCTTAAGTGGTCGTTAACTGAATGTTTATCAGCATAGTGAAAATAATGTTAGCATAAATTGTTGGGCGTGGTGGCGCATACCTTTAATCCCAGCTGAGAAGCAGTGGTAGTTTGAGGCCAGCCTGAGACTACATAGTGAATTCCAGGTCAGCCTGGGCTAGAGTGAGATACTACCTCAAAAAATAAGCAACTAAAAAAAAAAAAGCACAAATTACTTTTTTTGCCGTAAAAATACCTAATTCAACTTTAACAAAGCACACACTGATATCTTTATACTCATGATCTTGAAGTTGATCAGGTTTGATAAATGTGAGGCAGTATCTCCATGATTATTCATTAAGACAGCCTTGACTGTTTATTTTCACCTCACTCCTGATGATAATTGTATACTTTATATTACCAGCTCATCTTACCCCAGTAAGATTGTCTATTTTCTTAGCATTGTTTCCATCATTATCCTTGAACTCTACACACCATTGGTTGAAATTTCTTGGAGCTGGATATAGGAGCTTCCTGCCTAATATATTGTTAACATAAAAGTCCTAGGGCTGTAGAGATGGCTCAGTGGTTGAAGGTGCTTGTTTGCAAAGCCTGACGGCTGGGTTTGAATCCCCAGTACCCATGTAAAGCCAAATGCACAAAGTAATGCATACATCTGAAGTTTGTTTGCAGTGGCAAGAGACCCCAGAGCACCCATTCTCTCATTCTCTCTCTGAAAATAAATAATTGCAAATAAATACTTTAAAAAGTCCTAGTCCAAGAACATCTTTGTTTTTAACATTTTTTCCAAAGAAAAAGTATTGAAACTTAACTAATCCCTTTTTCTTTTCTTTTCTTTTTTTTGGGGGGTGGGGTTTTCAAGGTAGGGTCTCGCTCTAGTCCAGGCTGACCTGGAATTCACTATGTAGTCTCAGGGTGGCCTTGATCCTCCTACCTCTGCCTCCCGAGTGCTGGGATTAAAGGCGTGCACCACCACGCCCAGCACTAGTCCCTTTTTCTAATAAAGTATTCCAGTGGGTACATCTTTCACTAGACTATACACTTCATATGAACAGTTTTACTTTATAGGTAATTGGGGTCAAACCATGAAACTTTGTTTTCCTTGGTAACTTCATCATCTTCTTCTTCTTCTTTTTTTTTAGAATGACAGCAATTCATCAGGGGCGGGTGGGCCAGTGAAAATAACAGAAAACCGATCCAAGAAGACCAGTTTCTTCCGTTGTTCGCTACTTTGATGAACTCTTTCCTTGTGAGAGACTGCAGCACACTTAGAGGGCCCTTCCCTGCTTCTCTGAAAGCACAGGTCACCCCGGCCGGCTGCTGCTGAGAGCACCACTGAACTTAGACCTCTCAACACTGAACACCGAGTGGATTCCAGCCTCGTGGCCTAGCAAACCAACAGGCTCCTTTCTTCCAGCGTGGAAGCAATGAAGTGGAGACACCTGCAGGACCTAGCTGGTTTTTCTTTGTCTTACTGCCTGCTGCAGAAGCTGCTACCTTTCTTTTCCACTTTGCACATCAGTGTTAGCCTTTCCCTAGTACAGCACAATCTTAGACTCCCACCTGTGCACTTTTGCGTCATGAAGTTCTAGGCAAATTTTTTAATGTCTGGGGATGTTTAAAGACCACAGCACATTGAGCAGAGGTGGATGTACTGAAATTGAAGGGCAGTTGGTCTGGTTCATACAACCAAAATTTAGTGCATTTGTACCATTTTTTGAAGGGCTTTGATTTGTGATGTTCTTAAGAGCTATTAAATTCTGATCAGTTTTATTATGAAGATTCATAAAATACTTAAATCTGTTTATCAAAAGCCACGGTATCTTCATCCCTTCAAATTGTTAACGGCTTTGCTCCATTCCTGAGAGTATGAGTAAATACTTGACTCACTTTTTAAATTGATTACCTCTGCCTAATTTCTAGAAACTGCATTTGGAAACCACTCTGCTCTCACTTTTCCTGAGGTTTATATTGGCTACTCTTTCCCATGTTTGACTTTCTGTAATTACTTAGGTATCTAAAACTAATGCCATATTTAAGCAGCATTGTCTCAATTTGTGAGCTGAAATTTTACATAGGAAGAGAAATGTATCACTTAGGATTTTATCTCAGCATGTAACTGTGGTTCTATCACATCAGAATATATATAAATATATATTTTTTTCTCCCTGTTAGGTTGACCCTTTCTTTTGCAGTAACATTTCTTACCATAATCCCTGTCTGTGAGAGTTGACAAAGGTTAGACTTAGATTTTAGTTTACAGAAAGCATAGCTCTAGGGAAAGAAATTAACTTGTTGATGTAAGATTAAAAGACAGCTCTTAGTTAATACTGAAAATAATTATTTTTGTTTCTACTTTTGGGGTTTTTAAAAAATAAAAGTAATCAGACCCACCACACCCTCTAGAAAATCTTGCCTTTTCTTCAGAGAAAACGTGGTCAAGGTTTTGGTTTCACACAGCTATTGAATGTGTGGCATGGGCTCCATGTGTTAAGTTGCTGATACAGAAGCTGGTTCAGTCATTTCAGGCCAAAGCCAAACAAAAGCTGAGTTGCCTTTCTCACCAAACACTGATACTTCTTTTTTTTGTGGACACAGATATCACATAAGAAAAAAAGTATTTAGTGTCAACTTGTGTGCCAAATTCAGATCCTAATGTCACTGTTCTTATTCTAGCCTTCAGTGAGTGTCCTAACACAGTGGTGAGTAGGGACATGAACTCTGTAATGATTACTTTCCCTGTGTGCCTACCAAGGCTGGGTTGGGAGTGGAAGTGGATTGTTGGTTACACACAAGAACATTCTGCTTCAGAGTTCAATGTAGTTTCACTGTTTGGACCAGTCAGGCCTTACTACTTATTTGAAAACTCAAAAACAATTTAGTGGTTGCAAATATGCCAGAGCTAGTTTTTGGTGAATGCACTGAACTTTTTTCACAAATTTCATCCTGTTTTATTATTTTTTAAATATAGTTACCTATAGGCTTAAAGTCATCTACTACTGTCCCAGTATAATGAGTAGCTCCATGACTGAGAGTTGATTGGAAGTCTACCATCTTTGAATTCTATCCATTTTTGAAAGGAAAAATTTTTTCTTAGAAATGTCTTAAAATCACTACTCTTATGGACAAAAAGGTCAAGCAGCCGAGCTTTCTGGAAGGTAACAGTACCGTCTACAAGGCAAGGGCTGTGGCATTGCGTATGAATGTAACTCTCTTAGTACTTTACCTCTGACTGTTCGGTGTCTTAACACTTCAGTTTCTATCTCAGGGGTTGTCTGCAGACCAAAACTGACATATTCTGTGGTTAGCTTTTTTTTTTTTAAACAGAATGCTTGGCTTTTGTTGTATATCTTCCCTCTTCTTTTGTCTTCTATGGGTTAATAGCTGGTCTCCATGACCTTCCCTCTGATGAGCCTGTAAAAGTTAGATGAGTCTAAAAGTGCTCTTTGAAGTAGCAGCAAACTGGGCATGTGTGCTCTGTTATATAGAAAGAAATTGTCCTTGCTATTTTCTTACATTTAGCTTTGCTAAATTGTATATAATTTCAGCTAAAACCATAGGAAATTCACTTTCTGCATGGTAAAGTGACCAGTGAATAGTCTACTTTGCTTAATAATGTACATAGAGTGCATTATTTTTTTCTATTTGTAGATGGAGTTAGTGACAATTAATTGTCTGTTCCCTGCTGAAACTGAATAAACCTAGGGGATTTTTTGGGTGAACATTTGGTTTTGTGCACAAGGTACACAGAGACTTTTGCAGCAGTGTGCTAATTTTTAACAATGATTGAGCTCCATTGTCAAAGAAGAGCCAGAGGGTATCACGCAGTGGAAATGTGCTGTAACTAAGTAGCATGGGAATCAGGTGATTGGCAGGTGTTTTGCTGGGAACTCATTTCAGCTGTATTTTCCTGTGGACAGAGGATGATGAAATGATCCACTTTTGCATCAGTTTAGTAGGAACTGCAGGGTTTCTTACCATTTACATAAACATTTGTAGACATTTGTGCAGTCTTTGTTATAAGTTTTCAGAAGTTTATATGCTCTTTACTTTGAAGGACTATTTTTAAATTATACCTCATTTAGCTAACTAGTATTCTGATACCTGGTAGAAAAAAAAAAACACAAAAACTAATAACAGTGAGCCAGCCTTTAAGCATCCAACAAAATATAGACTATATGTTTTGTTTTGTCTTGTTTTGAACTGAAGGCATAGGAAAAGATAATAGAACATATATGTTTTCTCTAATAGCAAACAAAAGTATTACTGCCCTGTCTCCATTAATGAATTTAGTTGTGCAATATAGATTTGTTCAGAAGTTTCTGAGTGAGAAATTATAGCTCCATTTTACAAGTTCTGAAGGCTGAGTGTGTTTTAAGACGTGCAAAGGTTTTTTTTTTGTGATCTGTAAAGTGATACATTTAAGCAGACCTTCTTTTAAAGTTTATGACTTAGCTTCCTTTATGAATATAGTTCATAATCTTTAAAGAAAATCTTCTAAACTTAAAAACTTTAAATTGCATTTCATTATGTTGGTTTACTTCTCAAATTTTAAGCATTTCCTTTCTGCAATCAAATTTTTAAAAGTTTTTTTAATAGAAAAGACCTTTCTTTTTCTTTCTTGTTACAGCAGAAAGGAATGTCTAAAAATGAAATTCTTAGATTTAGAAGGAATACAAGGTCAGGATATACAAAAAATTTTATTTCAGCAAATTTTACAATAGAATTTAGACTAATGCAATTTATGTGTGTCATGTTCATTGTAAAAAACTAAATGAAATGTGCAGAAATGAAAATTAGCAAACCATTATTGTAGGGACTTTTCAGATTTTGTTTCATTTCTTGAAGTGTGTGCCATATGCAGTTGCATTTCTTGTGGCCAAGAACTGATAGAACTTCCTATCTCATCTCCACACCTTTTAAGAAATGTGAACTTACGATCATTCGTTCTTATGGCCTTACAGATGGGTTTGATTTTGTTTGCTTGCAGCTGACACTGCAGTTTCTTTCACGCAAGATGCTGGAAACTGTTTAACTAAAATCATGCCCCTGATGGGAACTATCTAGTTTTCCATAGAATTATCCTACTTGTGTGTTTAAACATATTTTATTTTTGCTCTAATAGCTTAGTGTGAAAAGCTCCTGTGGATAACATGGACCTGTCATGTGGTTAATTTTGTTTCAGCCAATTCATTAACTGTGTACTGAGACTGATGCTGTGTGTTTTTTTTTTAAAATGAATTTTACTCCAGGTAAACTTTTTTTTACAATAATATTCGTCTAAAATAAAAACTACATAATGAAAATGCTCATGACTCTCAAGTGGATTGCACCTTTTTAATATATATACACATATATATTCTTAGTAAGTTTTTATTGGAATATAGTCACTGTACATGGTACTTCATAAGGACTAATATATAAATACTTTGACCATATACTACCCTGTATTCCTGCCCTTCTCTGTCTCTTCCCTCCCCACTGCTATTAGTTTTCTTTGTTCCCCTAGACAGACTTATTGCTTTCATGTCATATACACATACATGATTTTTGTATATAAATAAAACCAAGCTCCACAAATGAGAGGAAACATGCAATATTTGTCTTTGTTGGACTGACTGAATTCTCTCATGATGATCCTCCAGTTGCATCCATTTTATTGCAAATGTCCTAATTTCACTCTTCTTTATGGCTGAAAGAAATCCGTTGTGAAATATACCACATTTTCTTTTTCCATTCCTCTGTTCATGGACACCTAGGTTTCTCCATAACTTAGCTATTATGAATAGTGCTGCAAGGACCTCTGTTATATGTCCTTCTGGTGAAAACTGGGGAGTGGTTTAACTGGGTCACATGATGGATCTAGTTTAAGTTCTTTGAGGGACTTCCACCCTGATTTCCATAGTGGCTGAGCTCGTTTACATTCCCACTAGTAGTATGTAAGGGTTACTTACCTTCTGTCCATGTTCTGGCCAGCATGTGTTTCCTTAATGGGGACCATTCTAAGTATGGGAGATGGACTCTGAATATAGTTTTCATTTGCATGTTTTTGATGCTAAACATTTTTTATATGCTTATTGGCCATTTGTACTTCAATCTCTGAGAACTGTCATTTGATGTCATTAGCCCATGTATTGACTAGGTTATTTGGTTTTTTGTAATTTAGCTGGGTTCTTTGTATGTTCTAAATATTACTCCTCTATTAGATGTATAGCTAGCAAAGATTTTATCCCATTCTGCTGGCTGTATTTTCCTTGAATTAGGTGTTTCTTTTGTTGGTATTGCACATTTTAAAAAAATGTTTCTGCATTTTATGATTTAAAGTATGGTAGACTTGTGATGGTTTAGTGAACTTTTCACTTTGAGGCGTTTAAAAACCGGGACTAATATTTGGACCTCCTCCTTGTGCTTAATTCAGAATATACTAGTTATTCTCTTGTAGAGCCTTCAGCCTTACACTGTTCATCCTGCCCAGATTCTCAGTCCTTGCTTAGTTCCTGTTTTGTTTTCATTGAGAAGTAACAGTTTGATGATACCAGCCCTGTGTATATTTTGCCATTTGCTTGTTCATGTTTCAAGTGTATGTCTTTCTTAATTTTCTCTCAGTCATTTCACTATTTTTTGAAGTCTCTTCTCTCAGATCTCTCCCCTCGTACCTCAGAGAGAAGCAGCTGTGTCCAGGTGCTCCCCTCACTGACCCCTACCTTCATCAACATCCTTCCTCTTGGTGGCAGAGGCGTTCCTACCACTCCATGCTCTTCTCTGTGCCTTGTCTCCACATCCATCCAGGGAACTCACAGCTCTTGTTCTTAGGCCTTCCAACTCTCGTCTGCCATCACTCTTTCCCTCTGCTTCTAAGCATCCTTAACCTCCTTCCTATTGTCTCATTTTACTCTCTCGCCTACTTTTTCATTCTTCCTGCTGTAATTAAGTTTTTCCAAAGAGTTGCTTGGAATGTGTGCCGTGTCACACAACTATAGAATCTCTCAGCATGCAGGAGGTGGAAGTAGGAGGATCATTAAGTTTGAGGCTAGCCTGAGATAAATAGTAAGATCCTGTCAGGGAAATAAAAAGGAATAAGAAGATGGCTCAGTTGGTAAAGTGCTTGCTGGGAAGTGTGAGGACCTGGGTTTAGATCCCCAGCACACACATCAAAGCTGCATGTGGCAACCTGGAGTGGCAGAGATGGGTTTCCCCGGGCTTGCTGGCTAGCTTGTCTACGCAAGCCAGTGAGTTTAGCTTCGTTGTTTAAAAAAATAAGATGGAAAGCACCTGATGTCAACCTCTGGCCTCCACATGCGCATAGACACATGGTCATCCATACACGTGTGGTCATTCATACATGCATGCACACTTTATGCACATACACATGCAAAAAATAAAATAAATTCAGGACTGTTGATGTAGCTCAACTGTAGACTATTTGCATAGCATGCATGAAACCTTGGGGTTTAAAAAACATTTATTTGTGAGGAGAGAGTGAAGAGAGAATGGGCATGCCAAAGCCTCCTGCCTCTGCAAACTCCAGATACTTGTGCCACTTAGTGTGTCTGGCTTTACATGGGTCCTAGGGATTTGAATCCTGGCTTTCGTGTTTTGCAAAGAAGGACCTTTAATTGCTGAGCCATCCCTCCAGCCCAAAACCCTTGGTTTGATACTCAAGAGTGAAAACTGAAAAAACAACGGCTGAAGATCTATTTAAACTGTTATTGTTTTTAGTTTAAATCGTACAATGACATTTCAGGGAAAATAATCCTATATTTGTAGCTACAATAGTCAGTAAAATTTTGAAGCTGTCTCAGGTCTCAGTAGAAGCAGCTTGATCTACTATAAAAAGACTTTTTAGTAAAATGCCTTTCTAAAAAGTCTACTAAAAAGACTTTCAGGGGCTGGGAATATATCTCAGTGGTATAATGCTTGCCTAGTATGTGCAAGGACCTGGATTCATTTCCTAGTGTCACACACACACACACACACACACACACGCCAGGTTCAAGGCAGGTTCTTTTACTATTAGGGTACTTCTTACCTGTTTGCATATATATCAATAAATATATACATATTTCAAGGAGCTGCTTGTAATTGGTAGTGACAAACTCCATATGCAGAGGACTGAAGTAGGCCTGATATATGTATTAACCACTTATTCATTCAAAAGGTGTTGAATGAAACTATTTTCATGGTTTATAAATTTGGGATAGAAATTAAATCAATTTGATCAACCTGATTTATGACTGCACAATTCTTGTCTTTCTATCATTTCTTTTGCATTGCCTTCCTAATTGCTCTTTTTCAGCTTCCTCTGAGGTTCCTCGTCTCATTCCCTAAGGTTGCCTTCTGGCACAAGCTCCTGCCCTTGCTCCTAGGTCAGATTCTAACCATATTCTTTGTGTTCTGAAGAGTCCCAATTCTGGATTTTCAGTCCAGGTCTTTCCCCATTCTGTAAATCCAGTTGCATATGCCTAACACACACAGTCCTACAAGCATCTAAATTTCAAGTCATCCCAAGTGATACCTCTTATAGCATCAACTTTCCTGTCGCTTCCTATCTTCATAGCAACCACTTAAGCTAGAAATCTCTGGAAGCTGCCATCCTTGACCCTCTCTCTCATTTCTTAGAGTTCATGAGTCACTAATTAATTGTAAATTTTTAAATCTTTCCTAAATTTAGACCCCTGATACTCTCTGATTCAGCTTACTGTGTTGATCATTCCAAGGACCTCTATCTGAAATCCCTTTTCCATATCTTTACAAAGCATATGTGATCATTTCATTCCCCTGGTTAAAACCCATGATTTTAGGTAAATTCTAAAATCCACAGAACTCTAGGCCCTTGTGATCTAACCCTTGCTGCCCTTTCTAGTCTTTTCTTTGGTTTCTCCTCCTAAGCCATCCTCAGCTACCCTTTTTTTAAGATTCTCTCAAAAATGCTTTGCTTTAGGGCTAGAGAGATGGCTCAATGATTAAGGTGTTTTCTTGCAAAGCCTGATGTCTTAGGTTTAATTCCCCAGTACCCACAGAAAGCCAGATGCACAAAGTGGCACATGTATCTGGAGTTTATTTGCAGTGGCAGGACATCCTGGTGTGCCCATTCTCTCTCTCTCTCTCTCTCTCTCTCTCTCTCTCTCTCTCTCTCTCTCTCTCTCTCTCTCTCTCCCCCTCTCTCCTTGCAAATAAATAAAAATATTTTTAATGCTTTTGCTTTCTTTTAGAGAATGTTGCACTCATCACATCTTTTCCTCTCGTCTTACCCTTGCTAACTCCTAAGCTATGACCAAAGTATAAATAGCTATCATCTTCTTTATTAAACCTCCCAAGTTTGGTTCTGGATGGCCGTCCTCCTTCCTGCATAATCTCATAACATCCTCAGTTTACCTGCCTAAACTTCCCACTAGATATAAGCCCCATGAGCGACAGGAGTACATCTGTTTCATTGGTATATTCCCAACACCTAGCATTATGCCTAATACTAGTAGGCATTCAACATATATTTTGAATGAATTAAGAAATGGTTGAATAAAATCCACCAGCAATACCAAAACACAAAGAGAATGCAACTGCATTCATTAGTATGTATTCAGTTTGGGATTCCCAGCAGTGTATAACCATGCCCTTAGCAAGTTACCTTCCTCACCTTTCAAGTCAGCTTAGAATTGAGCTCCCAACCTCATTTAGTACCTTGTGTTCTCAAGACTTTGGAAGAAACTAATACAAGAGGAAGTTAAAGAGTTAATAGTAGTGCTACTTAGTCTCAAGTTTCTCCTTATAAACAGAATCATTAGTATCAATGCAAAGATGCTTTAATGTTTGTGTGGATGTGGGTGTGAGTGTGTGCATGCGCATGTGTGACAACCTTGGAGTGTTTGTCTCCTGCCTTATTTTCAAGACGGTCTCCCATGCTTCTCTCCCTACCCCCCATGTACTCTAGTCTTAGGCTTCTGGATTCTCTCCCATTGGTGTAGTGACATAGAGTACACAGATACATGGCCATTTTGTGAAAGGCTTTATGTAGGTTCTGCAAAATGGAACTCAGGCCAGCAGGCTTGAGAGCAAGTGCCTTTAACTGCTAAGCCATCTCCCCAGCCCCTAGAATGTGCTTTTGAAACATCAATGTATAAGTAAATGTAAGGTGGTATTATTATAATTCAGAGAAAGTTTTT
>PVHP010018026.1:0-33693 GCA_004024765.1 Zapus hudsonius | reverse complement strand
AGGCTGCCTTCCTGTAAACATCCTCAGAGACCCACCCAAGATAATTAAAAAGATCAAGTTGACAACAAAACCTAACCATCACACCAGGCATTGTGGTGTATGCCTTTAAACCCAGTTCTCAGGAGGCAGATGTAGGAGGATCGCTTTGAGTTCTAGGCCAAACCCTAAACAGAAAGGAGGGAACGGGCTGAAGAGATGGCACAGCGGATAAAGGTGCTTGCTTGCAAAGCCTGATGGCCTAGTGTGCAACAGCAAGGAATTCAAATGCAGACAACTTGACCACCAGTGCGCCTGGATGCTCACAAGGGTTTGGGGCTTTTTCCTCTTTTCCAGCTACTGGGCTGTTCATCTCTCAGCATCTGAGGTTTTTACCACCAGTAAGGTTTTGTCGTTCTCACCCTGGCAGCTTAGCCTTACTGCTGTTAGGGTAAGAAAGGATCTACATGGGCCCTTGGGCTCTGTGGATGTATCCACAATGTTCTAGTCAGTGCTCCCCAACGTTTCTAGGAGACTCAAAGGAGAGAAAGTGAATGAAAGTAATCCAAAACCCTACCCATGAGTTGGAGCTGATGTGGCAGGCCGGGGCCTGCTGACACAGGGACTGATCAGAAAGCCACCAGCCCAGGGCTTCCTGCCCCTGGTTCTCCAGGACAGTCTCCATTGGAGCACCGGGGCCCTGGGAAAAGTGCACGACAGTGACTCAGCTCCCTTCTTCGTGGCTGGGGTGTGTGTGTGGGTCTCCCATTAAAATTAAGCCGTGATTTTTGGAGGGGTTCATCTTCTGCCGGGCAGAGAAGCCCCGTAGGCAGGATGGTGACCAAGGCTGATGTGTCACACATACAGCCGGCCTCCTCTATGTACCAGCAATCCTGGGGGCACAAAGAGAACATGTCCCTGCCCGCCTGCACCTGGGGGCGAGGGCTGGGGGCTTCCCTTAAGACAGAGCAGATGGCCACTGCCTATTGAAGACACAGGCCCACAGACCTCACCCACGTGCACACCCTGCACATGAACCAAGTTCCTGCCTGGAGAGGGCACCGCATAGTTACTGGTTGAAGCCGGTTCTCTAGAGGCTGAGACAGGAGAGCCAGCATGAGTGTGTGGCCAATGTGAACTACATAGTGAGTTCCAGGCCAGCCTGGAATACAGAGTGAGACCCTGACTCAATAAACAAAAACAAGCACATAGTTACTGGTTGACTGAATGGATGGATAAACAGAAGGGCAAATAATAGCTCACACACATTAGCCCAGAACTTTCTAGGTAGCAAAGAAAGCATTGCCATATACATCAGCACATATCATCCCGATAGAGCAGGGAGGCAGGAGTCACCATTATCTTAGTTGTACAGAGAAAACAGAGGCTCTGATTGTTGAAGGCAATGAATGAATAAGAGTTGGTGAGCCAAGATCTGGAACCATCTTGTGATCTCCAAGTCAGTACTTTTTCTACCTTTTGTTTGTTTCTTTGTTTTAGTGTTAGTTTTTTGTTTTGTTTTTTTTTTCCAAGGTAGGGTCTCACTCTAGCCCAGGCTGACCTGGAATTCCTCCTACCTCTGCCTCCCCAGTTCCCCAGTGCTGGGATTAAAGGCATGGTGATATATATGGAGAGAGAGAGATAGACAGAGAGAGTGGGTACACCAGGGCCTCCAGCTACTGTAACTGAATTCTAGACACATGTGCCACCTTGTGCATCTGGGTTTATGTGGGCACTAGGGAATTGAACTCAGGTCCTTCTGCTTTACAGGCAAGTACTTTAACCCCTGAGCTTGCTCCAGCCTGCTCATACTTTTTTTTTTTCTTTTCTTTTTTCTTTTTTTTTGATTTTTCAAGGTAGGGTCTCACTCTAGCCCAGGCTGACCTGGAATTCACTATGTAGTCTCAGGGTGGCCTTGAACTCATGGTGATCCTCCTACCTCTGCCTCCTGAGTGCTGGGATTAAAGGCTGCTCATACTTTTTTTTTTTTTTTGGTTTTTCGAGGTAGGGTCTGGCTCTAGCCCAGGCTGACCTGGAATTCACTCTGTAGTCTCAGGTTGGCCTTGAACTCACGGCAATCCTCCTACCTCTGCCTCCCAAGTGCTGGGATTAAAGACGTGAGCCACCATGCCCGACTTGCTCATACTTTTTAAAATGAGAAAATTATAATAGTCTAAGTGCTGGGCATGATGGCACATGTTTGTAATCCCATCAGTCAAGATGATGAGTCGGGAGGATTACCACAAGTAGGAGGCCAACCTCAACTGTATACTGAGTTATAAGACATTCTGGTCTACATAGAGAGACTCTGTCTAAAACAACAAGGCCTGGGGAGGTGGATCAGAGGTTTTAAAGGCACTTATTTGCAAAGCCTACTAGCCTGGGGTTCGATTCCCCAGTATCCATGCACAAAGTGGTACATGTGTCTGGAGTTCATTTGTAGTGACATGAAGCCCTGGCATGCCCATTCTCTCTCCACATCTCAAATAAATAAATAAATATTTAAATGAAACAACACACCCCAAAAACCAAAAGTCTGAAACCCCCAAATCAGAACAATAGCTTGAGCTCAGCATTCTGCTTTCTCCTTAGTGGCCAGCTCTGAATCAACCTCTCTTTCTCTCCCTCCCTCTCCTCCCCCTCTCCTTCTAAGTCTCCTAGTCCAAGATCCCAACTCCCAGAGAGCAAAGGAACAAGCTCAAGGGCCACCCAATGCAATCCCAAAGAGCTAAATTTTCTTTCTCCCACAAAAGGTCCCACAGAAGAGTGCTTCCTCCCACATCTCGGCTCCCCCACACCCCCTCCCTCCCTCCCTGCTGACAGCCCACTGCTGCCTCCCTCCCACTCAGCCCTCTGCTCTCAGAGCTCTGAACACCCAAAAAGGAAAAACGATTTGTGCTGAGCGAAGACAGCAGGGAGGAAGGGAAGGGCTGAGCACCGCCAGCTGACGCTCTGCAGGCTGGGCCAAGGGTGTGTCACCTGCGAATCCTGAGAGATGGAGGAAAGGAAAGGAGAAGAGAAACGTGTTCTGGTTTGCACAGCACATCCCGAGTCCCATCTTACACTGAATTGGCTACCCAAGAGGGAGGATGAGACCAAGGAAAGAGAAAACAACAGGAGGTCAAGCATTCAGTCAACAAACACTTAACTGAGAACCCTACGTGCCAGGCAACACACTCGGACAGGAAAAACGGCATACCTGCCCTGGAAAATCCAGAATTTGAGTGGGAGAGACAGACAAACAGGCAGGTGATGAACGCTAAGGAACAGATAAGCAGTGGGGACTATAAGAACCCAAAGGAAGGACCTGATCCAGGGTCAGGAGGAGAGAGGTGGTCAGAGAGCCTGCCTGGAGGAGGGGACACTCAACACAAGGAATCCTGAAGGATGGAGAGGAATGGGGAAAGTCACTCCTAGGTCACAGGTTTACCCTGTGGAGAGAGGCCCAGGGGTCATGGGTACCACAAAGCAGTGTGGCAGAGTGTGGAGGAGGCAAGGGGCAGGAAGAGTAGGAAGGCTTTTGTTGGAGGAGCTAAGAATATTATTTTATTTTATTATTTTTTTTCAAGGTAGGGTCTTTCCCTAGCCCACTACGTAGTCCTAGGCTGGCCTTAAACTCACTGTGATCCTCCTACCTCTACCTCCCCAATGCTGGGATTGAAAGCGTGCGCCATCACGTCTGGCTTATTAAATATTTTTATGTATCTATTTTCCTGCACATGTGTGTGTTTGTGTGTGCATGTGTGTGAGTCTCTTGCTGCTTACAAATGAACTCCAGATGCTTGTGTCACATTTTGCATCTGATGTTACATGGGTATTGGGGAAATGAACCAGGAGGCCAAAAGGCTTTGCAAACACTGAGCCGTCTCCCTAGCTCTGTTATTTTCCTTTTTTTTTGGGGGGGGGGTGTTTTTTTAGAGGTAGAGTCTCGCTCTAGTCCAGGCTAACCTGGAATTCACTCTGTAGACTCAGGGTGGCCTTGAACTCACGGCAATCCTCCTACCTCTGCCTCCTGAGTGCTGTGATTAAAGGCGTGCGCCACCACACCCGGCTGTTTGTTTGTTTTGTTTTCAATTTTATTTACCTTATTTTTTTGTTTTTAGAAACAGGAGGCTCTGTCTCCTTATGTAGCCCTGGCTGGCGGGGTATTCACTATGTAGTCCAGGCTGGCTTCCAATTTGGGATAATTCTCCTGCCTTAGGCTCCCAAGTGCACCACCATACCTGGCCCATGGATGTTGGAATAGTCAGACATGGTGTCTGATGCCTGTAATCCTCAGCACTTGGAAAGCTGAAGCAGGAGGATTGCCGTAAGTTTGAGGACAGCCTGGGCTACAGAGCTAGACCCCAGTTAAACAAATCAAAACAAAAAAAAAAAAGGGCTGGAGAGATGGCTCAGCCGTTAAGGCACTTGCCTCCAGTGCCTAAGGCCCCGGGTTCAATTCCCCAGGACCCACGTAAACCAGACCCACAAGGTGGTGGCCCTGGTTCTCTCTCTCTCTCTCTCTCTCTCTCTCTCTCTCTCTCTCTCTCTCTCTCTCTCTCTCTCTCTCTCTGCTTGAAAATGAATAAATAAAATATTTTTTTAAAAAATCAATTAACTAACTAATAATGCATTTGGAGGCAGAGATTTCACAAGTTTGAGGCCAGCTGGGGTACAAAATGAGTTTGAAGACTACCTGAGACTCTTTCTCAAAAAAGAAGGGGAGGGGGCTGGAGAGTTGGCTCCGAGGTTAAAGGCTTGCAAAGCCTGATGGCCCAAGTGTGATTCCCCAGTGCCCATGTAAAGGCAGTTGTGCGTGCATCTGGAGTTCATTTGCAGTGGCTGGGGGCCTTGGTGCACCTAGTCTCTCTCTCTTTCTCTGTCTGCCTCTTTCTCTCTCTCTCTCTTAAATAAAAAAATAAAATATTAAAAGAAAAAAAGAAATCAAGTTGGAGCTGAACTGGAAGCCTCCTCTGTCAGGATGTTGGAAAGACCTATGCAGCCAGTGTGGGGAGAAAAGTCAACAATGGTATTAACCAATAGTAGACCTTTCAAGCTTTACAGTTGGCCAGCCAGGCCAAATGTACCAACTGGCACAATGGTGGCATGTCTGTTATAGGGGAAACCAACAGCTCTCTGATTGGACTTGAGGCCTGTTCCACAAGAAGGAATTCATACCTGGTACTGAAAACCCAATCAAAAGACTATGGCAAACCAGGTGTGGTGGTGCACGCCTTTAATTCCAGCACTTGGAGGCACAGGTAGAGGATCACTGTGAGTTTGAGGCCAGCTGTTGTAGTCAGCCACACGTTGCTGGGATGAATCTCCAAACCAGGCACAATTTTGGGGAGGAAAGTATTTATTGAAACTAACAGATCCAGGGGAAGTTAAGGAAAAAGGCTGCCCCCCCCCCTTCACAGATCGAAGCAGAGAGAGAAAAACCCACCACCAGCACCTCAAGCAAGCAAGCACACTCCAAACTAGCAAACAAGAGGAACTCCAGGCTTGAGTTCAGACTGCTTTTTGCATATGTAAAACTAGAATTCTAGACCCACCCCAGAAACACCTTAGGGCTGAGCCCTAGGATCTGGCCAAGGTGACACACCTCCTCCAGCTAGATCTGGCTGGAAACAATTTACAATTATAATAAACTTTTGACTCTATTGGGGGACATTATTTAAACTACTATATCAGCCTGAGACTACATAGTGAGTTCCAGGTCAGCCTGGGCTAGAGTGAGACCCTACCTCAGAGGGAAAACAAAGTCTTGGGTAGTCACAGGCAGAAACTGCTGCTCTTGTCTGGCTAAGTGGATATATTATACCCACCAAACTTGCCTCTAACTACTTATGTTTATGCCCATATATTTTTTTATGTCCGTATATTAATGCTACTCTCACTTTTGGCTAGAGAAGCTTCTCTTTTCAGATGGCAGTGACCACTGGGATGACTCAAAACGTACCGAAGTGCTGAGAAGTGACAGTGGTGTGTTCAGTGCTGAGACATCTCTATCATACCTCTGAGACTCAGGAAGAGGTGGCAGAAAGACTGTAAGAGCCAAAAGAAGGGGAGGAGTGCTTTCCAATGCTGTCTTTCAGACACAAAGAGGCCATGGTATTTATGACCTCACGGTGGCTGACACTACCTACACAGGACTTGCATAACAGGAGAAAGAAAATGATGATATCAAAATAGAAGAGAGACTAGTTGGAAAGAAAAAGGGATTCAGTGGAGGGGGGAGAAAAGAGGGTGGCAGGAGGGGATTATGATCTTGGTATATTGTCTGTATGTATGGAAGTTGTCAATAAAAAGTTTAAAAAGCAAGCCAGACATGGTGGTGCAAGCCTTTAATCCCAGCATTAGGGAGGCAGAGGTAGGAGAATCACTGTGAGTTTGAGACTACATAGTGAATTCCAGGTCAGCCTGAGCTAGAGCAAAAACCAAAAACCAAACAAAACAAAACCAAAAAAACCTGTGTGTGAACTCAGGCATGTTTGGGCAGCCAGGAGCAGAAAGTCAACAACATGGTAAAGGTTTGGTGAGGGGCTCAGAGAGTTGGTGTGGGTGGAGAGAAGTACTTGGGATTCAGGCTGGCTGCCGTGGTTAAAGAAATGGGTGTGGGGCCTGGAGAGATGGCTCAGCAGTTAAAAGTGTTTGCCTGCATAGCCTGCCACCCTGGATTCAATTCCCCAGTACTCACTTAAAGCCAGATGCACAAAGGGGTGAATTTGTCTGGAGTTCATTTACAGCAGCAAGAGGTCCTGGAGCACCCATTCTTTCTCTCTCTCTCTCTCTCTCTCTCTCTCTCTCTCTCTCTCTCTCTCTCTCTCTCCATATCTGTCTCAGATGAATATATAAATAAAATATTTAAAACAAATAAAAAGGGTGTGGATGAGATCACCCAAGCAAAATGTGCACTTTGAAAGTGTGTGGACTCCATCTTCCTGCCCTCAGGCTGATGGTTTAAGACAATACAAGTGAAAGTGCTTGTCTGGCCTGTGGGTCAGAATGAAAGCTCAAGTTATTGTCACCTAATGAAAAGTAGGTGAAGATTCCTGAGTGGTGAGTTCAGCGGGGAAGGGGGGCTGTCACTCACTGGTATTGTTCACATTTAGAATACCCAAAGCCCTGGGTTCAACTTCTGCAGCACGTGCATCAGGAGTAATCTTTCTAACAAACACAATCTTACTGTTTGCATCTTTTTTTTTTTTCGAGGTAGGGTCTCGCTCTAGTCCAGGCTGACCTGGAATTCACTATGTAGTCTCAGGGTGGCCTTGAACTCATGGTGATCCTCCTACCTCTGCCTTCCGAGTGCTGGGATTAAAGGCGTGAGCCACCACGCCCGGCTATGCATCTTTCTTTTGACACTTTCTATTAACTCTTGCTCCTAGTCACTAGGTGGTCCTCCCAAGATGCTTCCCAGGGTGACTCTTGCCTTTCCAGACCTCCAGTTCTGATTGTCTTACTAGCTGTACTCACCAATGGCTTGGTTTACCCTCTCTCTCCCTGCCTCCTACTCTCTCCCTTGTTTGATATTTTTAAACTTTTATTTTCAGACAGCCTTCGTCACTGCCATCAGCTGTCTATTTGAAGTATTTTCATCAAATATTGTGTTTGTGTATTTAAACCATAACTTTCTGTAGATGAAAGCAATGGCACGAATTATTTAAAAATGATACATTTAAATAACATCAAATTGACTTCAGAAGTTGTTTTGGTTCTTGCGTATAAATCTAGGTGTGTTAGTTACTCCAAAAATATCAAACTCAAGCAAAATTGGCCATAGTGTGTGCAGGAGGAGGGGTAGGATTAATGCAAGAGAAATTTGTCCAGAAACTGGTCAGTGTTCCATCCTAACCCAGCCTTCTCTGGAACCATCTTTTTCTTTATCCACCCAGTCATCTGTTCATTTTCCAATCCATCCATCCATCCACCCATCCACACATCAATCCATTCACCCAACCATCCACCTATCCATCCATCCATTCATCCACTCATCCACCCACCCATCCACCCATCCATCCATCACCTATCCATCCATCCACCCATCACACATCCACCCATCACACATCCATCCACCCAAACATCACCCATCCATCAATCCAACCATCTTTCAACTACAACTGTCCACCATCTACCTAAAACCACTGATTGAATGCCTACTCTGTGCCAAACATTGACAAGGGATATGAGCAGAAGTAGGACTTAAAACCAACAATCTTCCATGCAAGATGGAGAGGAAGACCTAAGATTCAAAACGGGGCCTGTGGGGCTGGAGAGATGGCTCAGTGGTTAAAGGTGCCTGCAATAATTTTTTTTAAAGGCAGAGGTAGAAGGATCACTGTGAGTTTGAAGCCAGCCTGAGACTACATAGTGAATTCCAGGTTATCCTGGGCTAGAGAGAGACCCTACCTCAAAAAGTGGGGAACGCTCTTTTTTTGATACCTTTTTTTCTTTCTATTTCAGTACTACGTGTTCTGAAATTATATCTCCAGGGCTAAGTGGAGGTGTGTATAGAACCCTCTCTTGTTTCAGGTGGGTCAGATGCTAAGAAGGGACCAGGAGAAAGAGTTAAAACAACAACCAGCCCCACCTCCCCCAGATCCCTTGGCAGCTCTAATTGAGGCCTGTCACAGAGAGAGAAGCCAGCTGCAAATTGCATTCATCAACGAATTATAGCAATTACAGCCCCAGCCCCAACCTAATGGGGGTGACACATCCAGCCAGTCAGTCCCTTATCCTGAGTCAGGGCTGCCAGGGTCATTTTCTCCAGCCCAGACCCCAAGCCTTCTCCTAGGCTCACGTGCAGTCTTCAGCTAATCTATCAGGAGTACAGGGTTCCCCTGCCCTCAAGAGATCTGGGGTGGGGGTTGTTCTCCGCTCCCCACCCCCACCACCCTAGGCTTTGAGCAGTCTCCTCCAGATTTGGGCCTTTGGAGAATTGGTTTACTGGCACATCCAGGGCCACCTGAGAGCTCTTTCCTTGTTGGCATTGGGCCAGCTCAACTCCTCCATTCCTCCTGCCCACCCTGACACCAGGTTAGGGTGAGGCTCACCATGAAACCTGTGGAGGTGTGTACTGGAAGTGTCACCTCCCAGAAGGACAAATATGTGGCCACCCACATCAGTCCAGAACTTCTGCCCCACTCCTCCCCCTGGAGCAGGCATCTCGGGTTTTAACGTGTGTGTGTGTGTGTGTGTGTGTGTGTGGCATACCACAGAACATCACATGCGAAGGATGAAAGGGTGGGAGGACATGACATTGGGCCTTCTCCGTTTTGATCTTGGATATAAAGAGCAGCCAAATGTTCCCAAAGAATGTTCAGTTCAGTGGCAGAAGGACATCCCACACTGTCCACCTCTCAAACAATAATCTTTTCCTCTCCCTCTGGCTTGGCTTTAGGCGGGGACAGGGAAAAGACAGGGAAAGGAGGTGTCTCTTTTGATCTGAAGTTTGAAGGAAGCCAGGCCAGGCACACCCTTCCTTTTCCAGGGAATGTATTCTGTGTGTCTAAGCAGGAGTCCAGCCTTGAGGGTGAATTGCTCCTGAACTGTCCTTTCTCCTGGACAGGAAGTGCTGGAGATACCCCGTAAAGAGAAATTTCAAATGAAGGGATTAGTGTCAGGTGTCTCCTGGGACACCAAAGCCTTCTACCATGGTCTTCAAGGACCTACTGAGGAAGCTAAAGAAAACCACAGACATAACTCCAGAACCACAGCTCCCTGGAACCTCCCAGGGAAGCCCAGGGCTTCATCCGGAGTCTCAGATTAGCCTCTAGGGAGTGGAAGCAGGGTCAAAGGCAGGCACCAGGTTCATGGGTAGGGTGGGGGTCAGGGAGTGGGAGAAACTGAAGGAAGGTGGAACCAGCTGGGATAAGGACAGATAAGGACCGAGGCCAGGCCCAGAGTGAGAGTATAAAGAAGACAGGATTGCCACACGTGGATAGCAATCAAAACTGAGGTTTGCTCGGGTCAGCTCATTTTCCTTTTCTCGGGCTACACCCTGAATGGAAGGGTTTGGTGCTCCACCTAGGTTCCCTGTAGTGACTAAGGTGTGTTGGCTGCCAAGGGCTTGCTTCTCTCTGGACTCTTGCCCTTGGCCTAGAGAGCACCAAGAATAACCAATAGCCAGTCATGACAATGAGCCTCCCCACTAGGATGGAAGTGTGTGTGTGTGTGTGTGTGTGTGTGTGTGTGTATGTTTGAGACAGAATCTCATGTAGTCTAGGCTGGCCTCAAACTCCAAATGGAGGATGACCTTGAACTCCTGATTCTCTTTCCTTTACCTCCCAAGTGCTAAGATCACAGGCCCACACCCCCATATTCAGCTTTTTAAATGTTTTTATTTGTTTTGAGAGTAGGATTCTTTCTGGTTTTATCTTGTTTTGTTTGAGACAGTGTCTCACTATGTAGCCCAAGTTGGCCCAGAACTCACCATCTAGCAAAGACTGACCCTGAACTCACAGCAATCCTCCTGCCTCAGCCTTCTGGAGTTATACCACCAACCTGGCTACCGGGTGGGATTCTTTCTAGGATATATTCTCAAAGCTTCCTGCAGGGTCAAGTCAAAAGGAGACTCTTAGCTGGAAACATCTTTGCTTTGCGCCTCCTGTGTGTCCAGTCCTGCCTCCCTTCCTACCCTCCTGAACAGCTGCTTTTCAGACAAGATGCCTCTTGTCTGTCTCCTCCTGGAGGTAACCAAATCTAAGACACTTCATTTTCCCCCCTGTGGTGCTGAGGATTGAAACCTAGGGCCTATGTATACTAAGCATGTATTCAACCATTGAGCTAAACTACCAGGCTCCCAAACACTTCTTCACTTCTTCGTGTATAAATTACTCCATATTTCCAATGGTTAAGATGCTGTGTCAGACTTCACAGTGTGTCTTCAATGCACACCAGCGTTAAATGCTATTCAGATTGTATGTGGTTGATTGAACGAATAAATGAGTGACTGAATCAATGTTCCTGGTAGCAGATAAGTGGGTGGGATATTTATTGTAGGGCTGCTCACCCCTGCACACACACACACACACACACACACACACACACACACACACCCATGAGCCCAGTACATCTGACCTATGATGATGATTTATTAAGTAGAAACTCTGTATGAACAATCATGTACTTGGTACTATCCTTTCCCTCCTCCCTGCTCCCCTTCCACTGAGGGCCCTCCTCCTCAGTGGGATTGCTGGTATGCTCCATGGGATTGAGGGCTATGAGTTGTGAAAGCAGCAGCCAGTCATTGGGGGAGGGGCAGTGCCTCTGGATATCCCCCCACCATGTCTCTTACAATCTTTCCATCCCCTCTTCTGCAAAGTTCCCTGAGCCATGGTGGGTGAATTTTAAATCTACTTTAATGTTGAGCTCATAGCAGCTTCTAGATTTCTGCTTTGGAACATTTTGAGTGTCCTCAGTGTCTGTCTTCATCACCCTGGAGCAGGTTGTCAGGCTTGCTGTGGGAGCAGCTCTCTTGCCCATCTCTCCACTGCCTCTGTGGTTTCACCTGGGCCCTAGCTGATGTGGTAGGGGTGGTTCATCTCCTGCAAGGAAATCAGCTATCATTTCTGGTCTTGTTGGGAGAATTAGGTTCTTACTGTCTTCTGAAAAATAAAAACAAATTTGCCGATGGAGAGGGAGATCAACATAGGTTAAATGGGATAAGAATTGTTAATTTGGTGAAATATTATGGGTGTAGCCTCTCTTTAGGCCCATGTTTAGTGGAAGCTTCCCCTTGGAGTCCAGATTCTTGGTTTTCATAGGAATTTGGATCCCAGCTCCAACTATGGGTTCCTTGCCAGTGAACAGATCTCTTAGCCAATCAGAGAGTCCTTGATTACCCACCTATTGCATAGATGTGTACATCTTGTCATGCTGGTTGCTGCCCTATAGCAGTGTCCCCTGATTTCTCTCAACACTGCTGGCCAATTTCCCCTAGCAGCATTCCAGCACTATTCGGGCTAACCATCTGGGAACTGACTTCAGGTTCCAGCCAGGTCTCTATGTTGCGTGTGGCGTCTTCAGCAACAGGGTTTTATCTTTTACCTTGGGTGGGTAATCAAGTGCTTGCACAGAAGAGCCTATCTTGTTTTGGGGACTTCATAGGTCTCTCTGATCAATAGCTCAATGTGGGTAACTGATTTCTGGTATTATTGTTATTATTATTATTAGTAGTAGTAGTAGTAGTAGTAGTAGTAGTATTTTGACTGACCTGGAATTCACTATGTAGTCTCGGGCTAGGGATAAAGGCATGTGCCACCTTAATCCTGGTTTCTAACCTATTATTTATATGTAAAATCAAGGATTGATAATCCAATTTGTGGATTATCCAGACACCCATCTGGTATTGTCATCCTAAGAATGGCTTCCTGAGTCCTTCTGCTCCTCCAGCACCTTGGGGTGTGGAGGGGCAAAATGATGAAACTTCAGTCTATCAATGCTGCCAGTACATGGTAGAGCACGCCCAGCTTTGTTTTTGTTGTTTGGTTGGTTGGTTGATTGGGTTTTTGTTGTTGTTGTTGTTGTTTGTTTGTTTTTAATGTAGGGTCTGGCTCTAGCTCAAGATGGCCTAGAATTTACTCTGTACCCAGGCTGACCTTGAACTCATGGTGGCAATCCTCCTACCTCAATTTCCAGAGTGTTGGGTCAAGTAGAGTCAAAGTTATCTGTCTGTGTGAGTGTTGGGTCAAGTAGAGTCAAAGTTATCTGTCTGTGTTGAGCTGGGAAAATGGTTCAGTAATTAGTTAAAGGCACTTGCCTGCAGGGCCTGCCACCCAGGGTTAAATTCTTTGGTTCCCACATAAAGCCAGAGGCACAATGTGGCACATGTGTCTGGAATTCATTTGCAGTGGTGGGAGGCCCTGGTAGTGTGCCCATATATATTCTCTCTCTCTCTCTCTCTCTCTCTCTCTCATAAATGAATATATACATATATATTTTGGGGGGGGGTTGAGGTAGGGTCTCACTCTAGCCCAGGCTGACCTGGAATTCAGTCTGTAGTCCCCAGGCTGGCCTCGAACTCACAATGATCCTCCTACCTCTGCCTCCTGAGTGCTGGGATTAAAGGCATGTACCACCACGTCTGGCTAAAAAAATTTTTTTAACTTGTCTTTGAACTTGGGCACAGTAACTCATATCTATAATCCCAACATTTGGGAGGCTGAGGTAGAAGGATCACCATGAGTTCAAGGCAAACCTGGGCTACAGAATGAGTCCATGACTAGTTTGGGCTACAGTGAGACCCTGTCTCAAAAAAAAAATGGTTGGGGAGATGGCTCATTGGTTAAAAGTACTTGCTTGTAAAGCCTGATGGCCTGGGTTTGATTCCCCAGCACTATGTAAAGCCAGATGCACAATGTGGCACATGTGTCTGGATTTCCCTAGAACATTAGGAGGCCCTGGTATGCCCATTCTCTCTCTCTGCTTGCAAATAAAAAAAAAATTTAAGATGTTTGTAGGGTGAAAACACTCTGAACTGTGAAAGAAACTCGGAAGATCACCAGCTAAGTAATAGCTTTGGAACATGGAAAAATCATAGTTTGATAAGATCTTAAAATAATTCAAGATATGTAAAGTTCCTTCTTACCTGAGAGCTTTCCCAAAAGGGGAGCAGGCAAATCTTCCAGGTTTTTCGTCCTCCATGTAATCTACCTGTAACCTACCTTTCTTTGGACTGCTCATCATTGCTTTGGTCTATTTCTCTTCTGATTTTAGAAGCAAGAAAGAATGATGCATCTTTTTTTTTTTTCACTCTTTCAAATATTTAGACCTGAACCATCTATAGAAACAGAATGTGACCCACATATGTATGATTTTAGTATTTCTGGTAGCCACAGTCTCTTTGAGAATAAGACCTAGAGCCTTGCATTTACTAGGAAAAAGCTCTGTCACTCAGCTACATCCCCAGCATTGGCAACCACATTCTTTAAAAGTGAAAAAGAAGCTGGGCTTGGTGGTGCATGCTTTTAATTCTAGCACTTCAGAGGCAGAGTAGGACGATCACTGTGAGTTTGAGGCCAGCTTGGGGACTACAGACTGAATTCCAGGTCAGCCTGGGCTAGAGTGAGACCCTACCTCGAATAACCAAAAAATAGATAGATAGATGATAGATAGATAGATAGATAGATAGATAGATAGATAGGTGTTTTACATTCCTCTACATCTCCAATATCTGATTTTTCGAGGTAGGGTCTCACTCTAGCCCAGGCTGACCTGGAATTCACTATGTAGTCTCAGGGTGGCCTTGAACTCATGGTGATCCTCCTACCTCAGCCTCCCAAGTGCTGGGATTAAAGGCGTGAGCCACCACGCCCGGCCATCTCCAATATCTGTTAGGTGCTACAGTCCAAGAGTTCTGTACCCATGTCTCTGTCACCCTCCTACTAGGCCTGGGCTGGGAGATTGCTTCCTGATCTGGTTATTGAGGATCCCTCTGGGCTAAGAGGAGGGAAGGTCACCTATTCTCCCACTCAACTCCTACCTTTGTACGTGACCTAAGGGCCCTCCCTTCCAGGGGAGTTTCTCTCCCTCTCCATAAAACCCTCTTCCTGGCCCCCACTCTTTTTTTGGCTTTCCTGGTCTGGGTGGGTGGGTTCTTCTTTTGTCCCTTCTTCTCAGTCCATCTTTCTGTATCTCGCTCTTCTCCCTTCCCCCATTACATTAAGTCTTAGATACAAGCTATGTGTCCCTGATCCAAAGCTTCCCTCCCTTTTTCAGATCATGCCAGTTAAATAAGACTCTAGCCCAAGAAGCTGTCATCTTGGTCCTTCGTTGTGAACCCTGAACCCAGCATTGTACATTTTACACATATATCGGTTCACACTCACTACATCTTGGGAGTCCCTTCTGGGTCAAGTGCCCCTCAAAGGTGGGAGTTGAGGCATGAGAATCTCATATGGCTTGAATGTCCTTGGGTTGGACAGTGGGAAGAGTTGGGGGAGTGGTGGACAGTCTCTGGGAGTGTCCTAGGTAATTACAGGGAAGGGAGAAATGAAACTGTGTTTATTAACCTTCAGACTCAGGCCTTTCCTGAAAGGCAGGTAGGTGGGACCACGAAAGTGCTATTAGGCCCGGGATGACCTGAGTCCTTCAATCAGGATACTTCATTTGGGTTCTAAACTGTCTTTTCCTCTCCTCCTCCAGGAAGCTTTCCAGATTAAGGCCCTACTTGGTAGCTCACTTTCCTGAGGGCTGTCAGCATTTATAAACTAAAACCATTTCCTACCCCACCTTCTGGCCCTTGAGGGGATAACCAATGTCTCAGAGATAAGCAATGAGCCTATGTGTGCATGGGGAGAAGTAGTGAACAACCAGGAAGAGGTCCCTGTTCACAGACGACATTGACAAATAGTGAACAATAATACAAAACCAATAAGGTCTAGCCAGGCGTGGTGGCACACGCCTTTAATCCCAGCACTCGGGAGGCAGAGGTAGGAGGATCGCCGTGAGTTCGAGGCCACCCTGAGACTACATAGTGAATTCCAGGTCAGCCTGGGCTAGAGCGAGACCCTACCTCGAAAAACCAAAAAAAAAAAAAAAAAAAAAAAACCAATAAGGTCACTGTAGAGGAGAGAGAGATCTTAGGGAGCTCCTGCACACGCTTCCACATTCTGTTATAGTGAGAGGGAGATAGGAAGCACTATGAAGAGACAGAGGTTAGACAGAAAGGCCTGTTGGAGGAGATATTAATCTTAATTCCTGTGTGCCAGGTGGAGCTCTGCTATCCATAACAGCTGCCACAGAGCTGGAATTAATCAGGTGCACAGATTCCAGCCCAGCCCCATCTGGACACTGCACCCAGGTGTGCTGACCTCTTTGGGTGCAGGAGTTCTTATCTCAGAATGCCAACACGCTTATTCTAGATTGGAGTCAGTTCAGAGGCTTTGGGCAAGAGACGGAAAGCAGCCCAACCACCACGTCCAGCCACCAATGGGGGGAGAACACATGGGAGAGGGTTTAACAAAATCTATGCTGTTCAGCTAAACAAGCAGGAAAAGATCACGAGATGGAAAGGTTCAGGTGGGAAGGAAATCCAGCCCCTCACAGGCTATGGTGTGGGGCTGGGGAGACCTTACTGGTCCCTAGAGAGTCAGAGGTCCTTCTTCTAGGCCATGTGGGTGAGGAAGAGACAGAATTATCTGTTCAGTGAGTATTTCCTGCCCCAGGTGAGCAGGGAGACAGGTGGTTGGTTCATACCTGACCAATCAGTTTTAGCACCTAGGTTTGAGCTCTAGCAGACACCCCCCCCCCACTCAAGGAGAGGGGGTCTATGGAGCTTGCCTGAAACTGTCACAGGTCGGGGGACTGTGAGGGAGGAACATAGAACCCCTCGGTCTCAATAAGCTTTTAAATGGGCTGGAGAGATGGCTCAGCAGTTAAGGCACTTGCCTCCAGTGCCTAAGGCCCTGGGTTCAACTCCCCAGGACCCACATAAGCCAGACCCATAAGGTGGTGGCCCTGGTGCTCTCTCTCTCTGCTTGAAAATGAATAAATAAAATATAAAAAATTTTTTAAAAATAAGCTTTAAAAACCTAGCTGTTACCTCTCCCCTTCTCCAAGGATCTTTCCACCAGATTATGTAGGAAAGGCATGCTGGGTGTGGAGGAGATGAGCCCCCTGCCTCCCCACCTCACCCACCCCACTCCACTGTGCATATGGAGGCCTGAACAACGAACCAGAGAGGTCATGCTTCAAGCAGCCCAGAGTGTACGAAAGAATTACATCTTTCTGCCTCTTGTTCCCCAAGACTATGAGCTATGGTGATAGGAATCCTCACCAGAGGGGTCAGGGACCACCTGGGGATGGTCTAGAGTCCCCACTACCCTTCTTAGGGGGAGACTGAAAGTTCCTCCTTCCCCCCTCCCCAATTAGCTTCAGAGCTAAGGCTCCTGTTGTCAGCCATACATAGTCTCCCTGAGCCGCCAAGTCTCCAGAATTATTTCAGGACTTGCTTCGCCTACTCTGCCTGACGTCTGTGACAAGCTGGGTGCTAGGGAGTCCTCGCCATCTGCCTGCCTCCGCACCAGCCAGGCAGCCTCAGGCGGTGGTGAGCCCTGAGTCACTTTCCACCCAAGCAAATCCTCTACTAAGTTACTAATGATTTGATTTCTTATCTCCCCCAACGGGATGGTGGGAGGGCACTGCACAGTCCTCATCATGAAGAGACCAATGGAGGATGAAGAAGCTGGATGAAACTTTCTTCCCCCTTAAACTTTCTGTACACAAACAGAAACATTGACAGTATCAATGAAAGCTTTAGATACATACAACCTTTATCATAACAATTACACTTGTAGGACTTGATTGACCTTAGAGGAAATACAAAGAAATTCCCCAAATACAAAGAAATACACACAAAGAGGTTCATAGATCAGCCACACCCTGAAATCAATACTAAATTTATGAATAAATTATGATACAAACCAGGTCTGATGGCTCACGCCTTTAATCCCAGAGGTAGGGGAATCTTTGTGAGCTCAAGGTCAGCCTGGACTAGAGTGAATTCCAGGTCAGGCTGGGCTAGAGTGAGACCATGCCTCAAAAAAAAAAAAGATATATCCATACAATAATCAATGATTCTCATTCTCATGTGATCATCAAAAAGAATGAGAAAAATCATAAATGAATCATGTCCAAGATATAAATGAAAACAGCCAAGCTGTACAACAGAAAAACTTATATAATCCTCTGCATTATAGAGACATAACTTCTTTGCATATGCCAAGAAAAAATATCTGGAAGAATATATAAGACTTGCTACATAGTTAGCTCTGAAGTTTAGATAAGGGGGTTCATTCTCTAAATTTAGGTTTCTTTCACAATAAAGATCTATTACCTGTAATAGAGAGAATAGAACAGTAAAACTTTTTAAAAGGAAGTGACTGGTGAGGGGGGCATGTAGCTAAATATAGGTGTGCTTAGCTTATGGGAAGTTCTGAGTTCAGTCCCCAGCACTAAAAGAATTAATATTTGGTTGCTTTTTGTTGTTGTTGTTGTTGTTGTTTGTTTGAGGTAGGGTCTCACTCTAGCCCAGGCTGACCTGGAACTCACTCTGCAGCTTCAAGCTAGCCTCAAACTCACAGTGATCCTCCTACCTCTGCCTCCCTAATGCTGGAATCAAAGCCATGCACCACCACACCTGGCTGCTATTGTTTTTGAGACAGGATATTATTTGATAGTCCAGGCAGGCCTGAACTCATTATGTAGCCCAGGTTGGCCTCAAATGCACAGAAAGCCTCCTGCCTCAGCAATACTGATATCACAGGCATGAGCCACCTAGATAATTTTTTTCCTTCCTTCTTTCTTTCTTTTTTTTAAACAGGGAGGGACTCACTCTAACCCAGCTGACCTAGAACTCACTTTGTAGCTCAGGTTGGCCTTGAACTCATGGCAATTCTCCTACCTCAGCCTCCAGAGTGCTGGGATCAAAGGCGTGAGCCAACATGCCTAGCTTATAAATATTTTTTTAATTGTTATTTGTGTGTGTGTGTGTGTGTGTGTGTGTGTGTGTGTGTGATGTAGACATTGGAGTTGGAGACATCTTCCTCAGTTGCTCTCCTTATTTTTGGAGACACTCACTGAACCTACAGCTCATTGATTCATGTAGATCGGCTAACCAGGAAGGCACAGGGATCCTCTTGCCTCCACTCTCCCAGCACTGGGATTGTAGGTGCATGCTGCCACGCCTGGCTTTTACAGCGGTGCTGGGGATCTGAACTCAGGTCCTCATGCTTGTGCAGCAAGCATTTTAATCACTGAGCCATCTTCCTAGCCCCCTAAATCATGTTCTTTAAAACTTTTATTTATTTGTGAGCAGAGAGAGAGAATGGGTGCACCCAGGCATTTTGTCACTACCAAGGAACTCCAGATACATGCACCACTTTGTGCATCTGGCTTTATGTGGGTACTGGAGAATTGAACCCTGGACCACAGATGTTGTAAGTAAGTGCCTTTAACTGCTGAACCATCTCTCCAGCCCAGTAATTTATCTTAAAGGGGAAAAAAAAAAGTATGTTCTTCCAGCTCAGCCAAGGGGCCTGTGATATCCACTCACTGACTCCCCAGTCTTCTTGGTAATACAGTGTGGCCCACTCCTTTCAAGGAATCCTGCTTGGCCTGGACCTCCCTTGCTGACTGCACTCCTCCCCTTCCACTGCCCACCGCTCCACCCAGGCCCCCTGCCCTTCAAAGCAGGCCTCTGCTAAAGAATAGGCCATCCTCTGCATGGTATCGACCTTAAAAAGAATCCAGTGATACATGGTCAATGATACATGGTGAGGACTTCTGGTCAGAGCTCTGCTAGGCTTTGGAGATAAAGGGAGGAAGGGAGTGGGGGAACAATCGGAAAGCTAGTCCTTAATCTAATCAAGAAGAGGAAGCTGGAGGGATGGAGGGAGGAGTCTAGAGCTCAGATCCAGTTCCTTGTCTCCCAACTTTTGTTGCTTGCCTGGGAGCAGGGATCTGGATGCCCCTTGAAGTAGCTGTGTGTCCTTGGGCAAGGCCTACTCTGGGCGTTAGGGTCTTCTCTCTTTCTCTATATTTTATTTATTATATTTGCAAGGAGAGAGACAGAGAAGAGAGGTAGAAAGAAAGAATGGACACACCAGGGTCCTGTAAACAAATGCATGCTCCACTTTGTGCATCTGGCTTTCCGTGGGTGCTGGGGCTTTTTTTTTTTTTTTTAGGTAGGGTCTCGCTTCTAGTCCAGGCTGACCTGGAATTCACTATGTAGTCTCAGGGTGGCCTTGAACTCATGACAATCCTCCTACCTCTGCCTCCTGAGTACTAGGATTAAAGGCGTGTGCCACCACGCCTGGTTTACTGGGGCTTTTTTTAGAACCTGGTCCTTGGGCTTTTCAGGCAAGCGCTTTAACCACTGGACCATCTCTCCAGCCCTCCATCTCTCCAGCCCTCCATCTCTCCATGTTTCCTTTCTGTCTTCCTTGAGCACCAGCAGGATAGGAAGGAGTGAAGAAGGGCACGGGAAAGTGGGAGATTGACTCTCATGTGGAGGGGCTCAGGGAAAACACCCTCCATCTGGATGCTACATTCAGACTTGTACAAGGCAAGGGGGTGGGAAGAAGGGTGACTCAGAAGGGAGCCCCAACTCTGGGCCTACAGGATTCCTCTCTAACTTCCTTTCATAGGCATCCAGTCACAGCCACCACTTCTATCCTCAGGGAACCTCTCTCCTCAGCGCTCATCTCAGGAACTCAGAGAAACTAGGACTAGGGAACTACCCCTACCACCTGATTCCAATCCTCACCCACTCCATGCCTTGCCCTTAGCCAAGATTCAAAATGCAGAACACACCCCCCTCCAGATCCTGTCTCTCCCTCTCTCTCTTTTTTTTTGGGGGGGGGGGTTTCGAGGTAGGGTCTCGCTCTAGCCCAGGCTGACCTGGATTCACTGTGTAGTCTCAGGTGGCCTTGAACTCACAGGGATCCTCCTACCTCTGCCTCCCGAGTGCTGGGATTAAAGGCGTAAGCCACTATACCCGGCTCTCCCTCTCTTCTTGAAATCAAGAAAGTGACCACCCTCTTCCAGCCCACTGATGGACCAAGACAGGATTATTCCAAAGCTCCAAATGCCCACCCAGCCACACAGTGTACTAAGAATTCCCAGGACTTCCCTCTCCCCATCACACTTTCAGAGCAATTGACTTCTCCATCTCTCCTCTGCCACCACCAGATGGACAGTCAGGTCTGAGAGATATGAGCAAAGGCCTGGCCAGCAAACCATCTCTCGCTGCTCCAGTGATAGGGTATGAGGGAAAAGGTTCTGATCCTACTAGATAGAAAGCGTTTGGCTAGACCAGAACCAGAAGCTGAGGTAGGAGGATTGCTGTGAGTTCAAGGTCAGCCTGGGCTAGAGTAGTGCCAGGTTAGTCTGGGAAGAGTAAGACCCTGTCTTAAAAAGAACAAAATTGGGGGCTGGAGAGATGGCTCAGCAGTTAAGGCACTTGCCTCTAGTGCCTAAGGCCACAAGCCAGACCCACAAGGTGGTGGCCCTGGTGCGCTCTCTCTCTCTCTCTCTCTCTCTCTCTCTCTCTCTCTCTCTCTACTTGAAAATGAATAAATAAAATATTTTTTAAAAAAAGAACAGAATTGGGGGCCTGAGGAGATGTCTTAGAGGTGAAAGTGCTTGCTTGCAAGCCTGCCTGTCCTAGTATCCACGTAAAGCTAGATGCACAAAGTGTCGAATGTGTCTGTTTGCAGCAGCAAGAGGCCCTGGTTCATACACACACACATGCACACACAAACTCTCATAAATAAATAAAAATATGTTTTTTAAAACGGGGGGAGGGGGACAGACAGAATTGGGATGGGGAGGAAAGGCCTCCCCAGCAGGACAGAGGGTTTTTCTGGCCAGACCCTTGCCAACCTGGTATTGTTCTTAGAGAAAGCAGCAAATGAGCCACGTGTGTGGAGAGGCCAGGCAGCACACATCCCTGGCAGAACCAGCCTGGCAGCTCTGTGGAGCACTGACGCACACTTGGGCACCCTTCTGGATCAATGCACACTTACTTCCAGCCTGCCAGAGAGTGGGGGTGGGGGGGTGGCAATCTAGTAGCCAGGGGTAGGAAGCAAGTTCCTTAGGAACCCTCCTCCAGGGTGAGGTGCTGACAGCGCCTCCCCTCCCCCAGATGGTTCATCAGATTCTGAACCTGCTCTGGGGATCCCATGTTTGCACAGAGTGTGGGTGGGACTGGGGGCTGAAAAGATTGTGCTTGTTTTTACTCACCACTCCCTCCCAGAAAGATTAGAGAATCCTATTGTTCTGTGCTATCAGACACCCCTGGCAACATTAGTGTTATAGCACCAGGCTGACCTGGCACTCACTCTGTAGTCTCAGGCTCGCCTCAAACTCAGAGATCCTACCTTGCCTGGATTTTTAAAAAATATATAGGGTCTCGCCGGGCGTGGTGGCGCACGCCTTTAATCCCAGCACTCGGGAGGCAGAGGTAGGAGGATTGCCGTGAGTTCGAGGTCACCCTGAGCCTACAGAGTGAATTCCAGGTCAGCCTCCACTAGAGCGAGACCCTACCTCGAAAAACCAAAAAAAAAATAATAATAAAAATAAAAAAATATATATAGGGTCTCATGTCATCCAGGCTGGTCACAAACTCACTATGTAACTAGGTTGGCCTGATCTTCCTGTCTCACCTCCCAAATGCTAGGATGTATAGGCATGCACCCCACACACCACGCATATTCTATCCCTGTTAACATTGATGACCACTGTTTTCACCCACCTGCCTCACAGGTTGGGAGGGGGATGGGCTGCTCTGACTGTTCCCATAGTTGGAAGACTCAGGCTTAGTCACCAAGCCAGCCCCAGGCCTCCCCAACAGCAGCTGCTGCCACAGAGCTGCAGTCAGCAAGATTGAGCTCACCAAGGTGGTTTAAGGCCAAGGAGGAATTACTTTCTATTCTCTCCACATCCCCCCAAGCAGAAAGAGGACCAACCAACCTGAGTACTGGGGAAGCAGAGTTGAGGAGACATTTACCTACAGATAGAATTGGGCTGTGTCACCAAAGGCAAGAACCAGCCAGTCTCAGAGGTGAGAATCAGAAGACTAGGGAAGGACAGTCAGAGAAAGGAGACCTGATCCCCCCAACCCAAACCAGAGATGAGCCAGAAACAGCTGAAGGGGTTTTCAATTACACCTAGAATTGTCACCTCCATCTTTGAAGTATACAATCTAATTTTTGTGAGCGCTTGTTTTGTTAATTCAGCTCCAAGCTAGGCCTTTTCCCCTCCCCCACTCCATAAAGAAAATCCTGGACTCTGGAGCTGAAGGAGGCGAGGGAAACGTCAGACCAAAGCAAGAGGTAGAAGTCAGCAATCTTTAATAACTTACAGGCAATTGCTAAAAAAAAGTTAATAATAATAATACAGAAGACACACATGGCTTATAAAAAGGGTTGTGGATCTATAAATGTGGGGAAGGATTCTTGGCACTTTCACAGACACAAAAATAAAGATTATTGTGACTGGGTTCCTAGAAAAGCAGCTGGGGAGACTTCCCCCAGATAGGAGGGAGAGGGAAGATACTTCTCATTCACCCCAAATGCATTCACTAAACTTTCTCCCCCCTCCTCAAAAAAAGCCCCCACCCAAATAAAAAGCTAGATAAGGGAAGGAGAACCAGGGTCGAGGTAGAGTCAGCATTTACATTTAAGTCTCCAGACTTGCAGGCCCTATTCTTGGGGGGGGGGGAGTGGTGAAGACACCCCATCTCTCTCTCCCCTTGCTTGATGCGGCACCAAATCAGGACCCCCATGCTTCTGGGTCCTTGTCGAGGTGGACAGGTCCTGCACCCCAGGCTGACAGAGTTCACAACTCCCTGCCTATATCCAAGTGTACTGAGCCCTAGTGGGGAGGAGGGGCAGCCCCAGGTCACCGTCTCTTCTTGCCCACTCGGGCTGCCTTTTTCCTCTTAAGGATCATTTCATACAGCCGTTCCAGGCCGGGCTGCAGGCCCTGACCGTCCACAGCGCTGCAGCCTTGCACGTGGGTGAGCGTGGCCGTAGCCAGCTCCCGGACTGCCAGTCTCTTCTCCACCTCGGCTGCACTCAGTGCCCCAGGCTGGTCCTGCTTGTTAGCTAACACCAGCACGGGCACCCCTTGGTTGTCCGAGGCCCTGCTGATCCGGTGGAGCTCCACCTTGGCCTCCTCTAGCCGTTCAGTCTCTGCAGAGTCCACCACAAACACCAGCCCATCAGTCCTGCGGGTGTAAGAGCGCCACAATGGTCGCAGCTTCTCCTGACCCCCGACATCCCACACTTGGAAGGTGATTCCACGGGATCCCCCCAGGGGCACTCGGATCTTCTCAGTGTTAAACCCCTTGGTGGGGACACTCTGGACAAACTCCTTGAACTTGAGTCGGTAAAGCAGGGAAGTCTTCCCAGCTGAATCCAGCCCAATGACCACGACATGTAAGGCCTGGAAGTTGGGCAAAAAGGAGGTGGTGGGCGCCATGTCAGTCAAGTGATTCCCCATGGTGAGGGAAGGTGCAGGTCAGAACTAAGGAGATCTTGGGGCTCCCAGGGGAGGTCGGGAGGAGGAGGCCTTGAAATTGCAGGTAGCACAGTTGTTATCTAAAACATAAGGTCAAGAGAGGAAAAGAGAAATGTTTAGTAATGAAAACGTAACTTGCAACTTCTCGATTTTTTCAGCCATCAGCCCCCCCCCCACTCTATTAAGTTCCTTGCTGCGGGTGTAATATAAGCACACCCCTCCCCGGGGGGTTGTACAGAAGACCCTGAGACGTAAGGGAGCCCGCAGGTCCTAGGACATTGGGGGACGCGGGCTAGATCGGGTGAAAGGTCGTTTCCCAAAGCCTCTGCTCGGAGCAAGAGACGCCGCGACCTCCATTCTCAGGCGAGAGCCCGCAGGGAGGTCGGGCAGTGCCTCTAATAGCTGGGGTCCTGCCCCTCCAGGACCTCCGCGTGCGTGTCACCGCCGGCACGCCCCCCACTCTGTCCCCTGCAGCCCACACCAGAAGCCCGCGAGCAGAGGGGTCCTCGGCCCCGCCTCAGCGCCCCCTTTACCTTGCGCCAGCCGCCACCTCGGCGCAGCCCAGCACCCGCGCTCCCTCCGCCGACCGCTGAGCGCGCCGGGGCTCGGCCTTAAATATCCTCCTGTGACGTCACGCATCGTGGGCCAATCGGAAGCCTTGAGGCGGGGCGGGCGAAGCCCGGAGAAGAGCGAGCTGCAGCGGCCGCTGAGCTGGAAGGGTCTCTCGCACAGCTCCTAAAATCGCTTTATTTGATCTTTTCTACTTTTGTCTAATATTTGGAATGGTATAAAATGAATCAAGAAAAAAATAAAAATTAAATAAAATGAATCAAGGCCAGGCGGTGGGGGAGACAGGAGGGACCGGCGTGGCAGTGTTTGAGAGAGAGGACTGTCATAATGACCGCGACATCGCTGGACCCTTTCCCCCTCCCGGGGTTCCTGCCCCAGAACTCTCGCCTCTGCCTAAGGATTCACTCAGAGATGCTGACAAGTTTTTCCTAATTCAGGATTCAAACCAGCATTAACCTGGAGCGCCCATACAGCTGATTCACAGGGCAAACCCATTACCTCTAGTTTATTTTTGTTTTTATTTATTTGCAGAGAGAGAGAGAGAGAGAGAGAGAGAGAGAGAGAGAGAGAGAGAGAGAGAAGGAATTGGTGCCAGGGCCACTGCAAACGAACTCCAGATGCACGTGACACTTTACACATCTGGCTTTATGTGGGTGCTGGGGAATCAAACCCAGGCCATCAGGCTTTGCAAGCAAGCACCTTTAACTGCTGAGCCATTTCTCCAGCCATAATATATATATACATATATATATATATATATATATATATATATATATATATATATATTTTTTTTTTTTTTTGAGATAGGGTCTCAGTCTAGCCCAGACTGACCTGGAATTCACTATGTAGTCTTAGGGTGGCCTTGAACTCAGGGCGATCCTCCTACCTCTGCCTCCAGAGTGCTGGAATTAAATCACCACCCGGCTGATTTTTCTTTTCTTTTTTTTTTCTTTCTTTTTTAAAAATATTTTATTTGGGCTGGAGAGATGGCTCAGCGGTTAAGACACTTGCCTCTGATGCCTAAGGCCCCAGGTTCAATTCCCCAGTACCCACATACGCCAGACCCACAAGGTGGTGGGCCCTGCTGCTCTCTCCTGCTCTCTGTATTTCTCTGCTTGAAAAATGAATAAATAAAATATTTTAAAAATATATTTTATTTATTCGTTTTGAAGGAGAGAGAGAGAGAGAGAGAGAGAGAGAGAGAGAGAGAGAGAGAGAGAGAGAGAATGCACCAGGACCACCACCTTGTGGGTCTGACTTATGTGGGTCCTGGGGAATTGAACCCTGGGCCTTAGGCACTGGAGGCAAGTGCCTTAATCGCTGATCGCTGAGCCATCTCTCCAGCCTTTTTTTTTTTTTTTTTTGAGACAATCTTGAACCTTCAGCAATCCTCCTACTTCTGCCTCCCAAGTCTGAAATTTCCCACATGTGCCATTACACCAGCCCACTACCTGTACCGATCCTCACAGCAGCCGGTTAGGGACTGTGGTCTACATGTCACATGTAAAGAAAGCTGCACAGGGTTAAAGGGCTTGTCTAAGGTCATACACAGCTAGTACATGCTGAGCAGGATCTGAATCCAGTCCCTGGACCCCCACCACTTGGCTATTCATCTCGTGGGGAAATCAAGGGCTAGGCATCCTCATTTGAAAGTCTTCTATTGAGGCTCAGAAAAACAAATCTCTGAGGGCCTCCCTTGTTAAGATAGATTTAAAACAACAAACATAGTGGCAGCCTGAAACCCCAGCTACTCTGGAGGCTAGCCTAGGCTACATAGTGAGTTCAAGGCTAACACCAACAGCTTAGCATTACCCTGTCATAAAAACAAAGATGAGGGCTGGAGATATGGCTTAGTGGTTAAGGTGTTTGCCTGCAAAGCTGAAGGACTCGAGTTCAATTCCCCAGTACCCACATAGAGCCAGATGCACAAGGTGGCACATGTGTCTGGAGTTCATTTGCAGTGGCTAAGAAGCCCTGGAGCACCATTCTCTCTCTCTCTCTCTCTCTCTCTCTCTCTCTCTCTCTCTCTCTCTCTCCCTCTCTCTCTCTCCCTCTCCCTCTCTCTCTCTCATTCATCTCATTCAATAAATAAATAATATATATAAAAATTGAAGGAAACTGAATTCAGTTTAAAAAATGAAAAACAGGATTGGAGATGTAGCCCAGAGGGAAAGCTTCTGCGTAGCATATGCAGCACCCCGTTCCATTCCCAGTAAATAAAAAAAAAAGTAAGTAAATAAAGCTCTTGCTGGCTTCACCCTAACGGGTAGTGCACGCCTTTAATCTCAGCACTTGAGAGACAGAGGTAGGAGGGTCACTGTGAGTTCAAAGCCAGCCTAGGACTACAGAGTGAGTTCCAGGTCAGCCTGGGCTAGAATAGGATCCTACCTCAAAAAGAAATAAAAAGAAAAAAGGCAGTGGACACATGGGAGAGCACATGTATTGTCAGATAAGGACTTCAAGGGAGGGAGAGAATGTGTCAACTGGAAACTTCTGGAAAGGTTTCATTGGCTCTTTCTAAAACCAGTTGAGAGAGGCAGAAGAGGGCTGGGGGAGGGGACATCAACTGTAGTCTTAGAGGAGATGTCACAAAGGGCAGTGTGACCAAAAGGACACCAGGCTAATCTTTTTAAAAGCTGTAATGTAAAGAGGATTGGAAAAAGAGGAGGGGAAGTCATTACCAAACAGGGGACCCAGCCCTTTCCTGCTCACTGGCCTCAATCAAGTGCTGGTAGATGAGCTTCCATCTGTCTCACCCCAGCCTGTTGGCCACTCCTTCCCTTCCATGCTACAAAACCAGGCAGCTCAGGGAGACTCCAAATCCCTGGAGACCTTAGGAAATTAAACCACGACTTTGCATCTCCAAGATGGGGATGGCAAGTTGGAGCTGTAGCTGAGGCCTGGAGGTAGGCTGAGCCCATGAAGTTAGGACCGGGGAACCACGCACAGGACAAGGGACAGAAGAACCACTACCCTACAGAGTGGCCGCTGTATGCCAGGCTCAGGTCTAAGAGCTCTACAGGTGTGACGGTGTGCACCTGTAATCCTAGCATTTGGGAAGTAGAGGGCAGGACAATTATTGCCAAGTTCAAGGCCAGCCTGTCTACTTAGCCTGTTCGGGGAGCTACAGAGTGAGCTTTGGTCTCAAGTGATGGAGTGAGTTCTAAATCAGCCTAAGCTAGAGTGAGACCCCACCTTAAAAAAAATCAACAAAAATAAATTTTAAAAAACGGGGGGCTGGAGATATAGCTCAGTGGTAGATCACTTGCTTAGTATGCCTAGGGCTCTAGATCCAATGTCCAACACCAAAACCCAGCAAACCATGTAACTCAAGCCCAGGATCTAAGCATGGTTTGTTTAAAAGGACAAAACTGAAGCACAAAAAGAGGTAATTGATCAAAGGTCACCCACCTAGAAATTGTCCAGATAGACCTGGCTTTGAACAGAAGTTACAATGAGTGTGGAACTGAAAATCCTCTACAGTGTGTCTTGTTTCTGCACAATTTTTGAACAATGTTTGAAACTTCTTTAACATTTCTCCTATAATATGTCTCCTGGGATTCACATCCAAGATGGAAATTGTCACTTATCTGATAAAGGAAACTGAAACTGACAATGTCACTTCACCCTTTATCTTTCATGTTTGCAGGGAAGGGGTCCGTGGACAAATGGGAATGAGGAGGTGAGGCTGGGGTAGAGGAAGGAGTTCTGGGCAGTGGGCTACCCCAGTCCCTCTCTCTCTCACCGGGAACTGTAGTCACGGTGTCCATAGCCGTTCCTTGTTCCAGTGACCTCTCCACTATCAATGGCTATCGCCCTTCCTAGCTGGAGTGTCCAGGAGGTGGAAGGGCAATGGTGAGGGGCCTGGGTCCTGAACCAGATATTATAATGGAGTGTGGGGAGAAAGTCGGGCAGTGAGTGAGATCATTTCAGGTTGCACATTCCAAGAAGAAAACAAGGAGAGGGGCTAGGGAGATTGCTCAATGGTTAAAGGTACTTGCTTGCAAAGCCTGTCTGCTCAGGTTAAATTCCTTAGTATCCATGTAAAGCTAGATGCATATAGTGGCACATGCATCTGGAGTTTATTTGCACTGGTAAGAGCCCATGGCCCCCCCCTCTCTTCACAAGTAAATAAAAATATTTAAAAACCAAAATAAAGCTGGGCATGGTGGTGGCGCACACCTTTAATCCCAGCACTTGGAAGGCAGAGGTAGGAGGATAGCCATGAGTTCAAGGCCACCCTGAGACTTCATAGTGAATTCCAGGTCAGCCTGGACTAGAGTGAGACCCTACCTTGAAAAACAAAACAAAACAAAAAAAGTTGGCCTTTAAAGTCACTTAAATATTGTGTCCCAGATAGGACTAGCTGGGAGCAACTGCTTCCTTTTATTTTATTTATTTTTTTATTTGTTTTCCGAGGTAGGGTCTCACTCTAGTCCAGGCTTACCTGGAATTCACTATGAAGTCTCAGGGTGGCCTTGAACTCAGGGCTATCCTCCTACCTCTGCCTTCCAAGTGCTGGGATTAAAGGTGTGCGCCATCACACCCAGCTCCTCGTTTATTTTCATTGAAATTATTACCATCATTATTTATTTATTTATTTAGGTTTTTCAGTCTAGCCCAGGCTGATCTGGAACTCACTCTGTAGCCCAGGCTGGCCTTGAACTCTTGGGATCCTCCTGAGTTCTGGGATCAAATGTGCGCACCACCACGGTCTGCAGCTCTTCCTCTTGCTGGCTCCCAGCTGCATCCGATTCCAACAGTTCTGTGAGCACACTGAACCCTGGAGGGTAGGAGCTGGCCCTTCCTTCCTGCAGCTCCTCTGAGCCTGGCACACCCTGAGCAGCCAGGAAATCTGATGTGGATTAATGAATGCATGATGAAATGATCATGTATATTCCAGGATTCCCTGGCGATCGCAGCCAGAATTTTATCCTTGGTGGAGCAGATTCCCCAGTCTGAGCTGCTTCTGTTGCAACTAGGTTGGCTAAGAACGGCTTTGAACTGCACTCTGCAGGATCAAGACTTCAAAGGCAAAAGAGGTTTGAGAGGCCGGCCTTGGCTACGTGAAACCCTGTCTCAAAAACAAAAAGCCTAACCACTAAAAAAAAAGCATAGGGTTGAGCCGGGCGTGGTTCACGCCTTTAATCCCAGCACTCGGGAGGCAGAGGTAGGAGGATTGCCGTGAGTTCAAGGCCACCCTGAGACTACATAGTGAATTCCAGGTCAGCCTGGACTAGAGCGAGACCCTACCTCGAAAAACAAAAACAAAAAAAAAAAGCATAGGGTTGGAGAGTTTGCTCAGTGGTTAGGGTGCTTGCCTGCCAAGCCTACAACCCAAATTCAATTCCTCAGTACCCACGTAAAGCCAGATGCATAAAGTGGCACATGCATCTGGAGTTTGTTTGCAGGAGCTAGAGGCTCTGGCGTGACCATACTCTCCCTCTCTGTCTAAACCTCCTACCTCTGCCTCCCAGGTGCTGGGATTAAAGGTACATGCCACCACCCCTGGCTTTTTTATATCATTATGTGGAGAGAGACAGAAGCATGTAGCACTTTGTGCATCTGGCTTTACATGGGCACTGGGGAATGGCACCTGAGTTATTAGGCTCTGCAGGCAAGTACTTTAAACGCTGAGCCATCTCTCCAGCTCTTTTTCTGCTTTTGAGATAGGGTAGTACTGGCCTGGAACTCAAGATCTTCCTGCTTCTACCTCCCAAGTGCAGAGATTGCGGGCGATGGCATCGCTCCTGGCACTGTGGTATACTTAACCAAGTACATGTCTGAAGAGCAGATGAAGGAAGGAGAGGAGCCAGTGAGAGGGACAGGGAGGGGAGAGATGCCTAGAAGCAGCTATCAGCTTGAGAATCACAAAGCCCCCGCCACTCCACCAAACCCCACTATTCAAATCACAGTTCTGATTCCTCATGAATAAACGGAGAATTGGGCCTAGTGGCCCATGCCTTTAATCCCAGCCTGGGCTGGCCTGGGACTCTGCATCAAAGGGAAAGAGAGAAGGAAGGGAGGAAGGGAGGGAAGGAGGTAGGAAGGAAAAGGAAGGGAGGGAGGGAGGAAAGAAAAGAGAAGGGGCTGGGGAGATGGCTCAGCAGTTAAGAGTGCTCGCTTGCAAAGCCTGTTGGCCCAATTTCGATTCCCCAGCTCCCATGTTAAAAGCCAGATATGCAAAGTGGTGCATGCATCTGGGGTTTGTTTGCAGCAGCAAGAAGCCCTGATGCACCCATTTTCATTCTTACTCTCTCTGCATGTAAACAAATTTAAAATATATATATATATATTTTTTAAAATTTAAAATATATATATATATATATATTTTTTTTTTTTTTTTTCCGAGGTAGGGTCTCACTCTAGCCCAGGCTGACCTGGAATTTACTATGTAGTCTCAGGGTGGCCTTGAACTCATGGCAATCCTCCTACCTCTGCCTCCCGAGTGCTGGGATTAAAGGCGTGCGCCACCACGCCCGGCTAAAATATTTTTAAAAAATAAACATGAATAAAAATAAAAGGAGGAAAGGAAACACCATAACTTTCTTGTCAACCATCTTCAAACCAAGATATCCAGCCAGGGCTGGAAATGAGCAGATGCTGCCCTCTGGTGGATGTGCTTCCTGAAGAAAACTATAGAGGCGAGCTGGCACATACCTTGAATCCTATCTCTCTGGAGGCAGAGGTAGGATAGCGAAAGTTCAAGGCCACCCTGAGACTACATAGTGAATTCCAGGTCAGCCTGGGCTAGAGCGAGACCCTACCTCAAAAAAAGGGGGGGCTGGAGAGATGACTTAGCGGTTAAGGTGTTTGCCTACAAAGCACAAGGACCCAGGTTCAATTCCCCAGTGCCCACGTAAAGCCAGATGCACAAGGTGGTACACATGTCTGGAGTTTCTTTGCAGTGGCTGGAGGTCCTGGCGCACTCATTCCCCCCCCCCCCTCTTTCTCTCTCTTTCTCTCTCCTCTCCGGGTTAGAGTGATGGGAACTCTCAGAGGGCTTAACTTGGGCGGCTGAAATCACACCCCGGAGTCAGTGACTCTGGAGTTCTTTGTCTCACACGGAAGAGGAATTTGGACAAGAGACAAGCAAGGGCGAGTCAGGGCTCCCCAACTCCCAAGTGGGAGGAGGCACATTGCCAAGGAGCTGCTACCCACCTTTCTGGCTTTTTTGTTTTGGTTTGGTTTGGTTTGGATTTTCGAGGTAGGGTCTCCCTCTAGCCCAGGCTGACCTGTTATTCACTATGGAGTCTCAGGTGGCCTCGACCCTCCATCTCTGCCTCCAGAGTGCTGGGATGAAAGGCATGCGCCACCACGACCCGCCAGCTCAGTGTTCTAACTGGCAGAATACTGTCGTTTCTACATGGCAACATCCAAAACACCTTGAAATTAAATGCTTCATTTATTTATTTTATTTATTTTTGGCTTTTCGAGGTAGGGACTAGGGCGAGACCCTACCTCGAAAAACCAAAAAACTAGAAAAACAAGGAGGTCAAGACAAGTCTAATTGCTCCTTTCACAGTTAAAAGCCTCACACTGCTCTTCTTAGAACTCTGAAGTCCGGACAGAAACCAGTCAGTCAGCCAGTCCCTGGGAACAGGCCAAGGTACCAGAGTGAGGAGGTCCTGCTTTGACACTGGGTAAGTTTTATAATCCTCTCCCCCAAAGACAAGGTCATTAATTGCATTTACCAGATGAGTGAGAGTTAAATACCTGTGTGAGTAAATGAAGATTAATGAACAAGAAATGAGAATACCTTACTGATCACAAAAAAACGCCATTAGTCCAGTCATGTGAGGTGAACACTGATGTCAGTCATAGGTGCTAACAGTGGGAGCCAACTGGAGTGGCCTCATGGGGCTGGTCGGGTAGCTGCTGCTGGGCAGTAACACACGACCTCCCAAAGCTCCTTTTTGTATTGATTTTTTGTTGTTTGTTTATCCCTCCCTGCTCCTCACCTCCCCCACTGTCCTCCTCTCCTCCTCAGCCTCCTGCCACCCACCTCCACCCCCATCCCCACCCCCAGCCTGGCTCCCAAAGCTCCTTTTTGAAAATGAAAACCAGATTCCTGAGCTGACAACTATGTACTGAACTGAAAGCCAAGAGAACCCCAGTGGCCGCAGCGGCCCTTCACCAGGAGTGGACTGGGTCCCAAGCCAGAGCTCTGCCTTTGGCGTTCTGCAGTCTCACATCTTGCAGCCCAACAAGCCTTGGAAGCTAGTTGTTCACAAGGATCATTTCCTGGGTGTGGCTGCACAGGCCTGTAAACCCTGGGCCCAGGAGGCCGAGGCTGGAGGTTAATTAAATAAAATTTGACAGAAAATGAAATGGGGCTGCCTAAGCAACACCCAGAGGCATCAGGGTTTTATCCAGGAGCCTTGGAGTCCGGCCTCTTAACCATCGCACTGCACAGGTCTGGTCTCCCACTGGCTCAGACTGATATGGAATAATTCTCTGTAGTCTCAGGGTGGCCTCACACTCACAGTGATCCTCCTACTGCTTCTGAGTGATTTTTAGACATTTAATGTTACTAAGTTATAATCTCATTTTCTGCAAAACAGGACAAGTGCACTCTCTTTTTTCTCTTTTGGAAATAGAAAACACTTGCTATTGGGTGCTTCCACTGTGTTTGGAATAAGAAAAATTCTGAGCTAGCCAGGCTAGAGCGAGACCCTACCTCGGAAAACCAAAAAAAAAAAAAAAAAAAACTGAGATGACCCTCTACCTTTATTTCAGAAAGTGGTTAAATAGCTGTGGAGTACAGAGCCGATGAGGAGACCAGAGATGCCAGAAGCGAAGAACAAATACGTGATTTAATTCAAGTACGTGGGAGGGAAAGTTCAAGGGTTCCATAGCCGAGGTGAACAGCCAGCACGATGAGGAAGACTTTCTTGAGCGCGCATCACTTTATCAATAGGTGGACACTGAACCTGCTTGGGGCCTGACTGTGGGCGGGCGTGGTGGAACCCCGCAACCACGCGTGGAACCTGAAGCTTCACGGGTCCGGCTCTCCGCTCCGCCTCCCCGAGGCTGCGGCGCTTCCCGCGCGCTCTGCGGCTGCGCGGCCCCGGCGGGGCGGGGCATGCAGATGAGAAGGCGGGTGCGGCCCCGCGGAACTACGGGAACGGAAAAAGG
>PVHP010018025.1:0-33730 GCA_004024765.1 Zapus hudsonius | reverse complement strand
ATTCCAGAAAGCTTAATGCAGCATAGCTCTTTCCAGCATTCTGGCAGTCAACATGACGGAGGATTCCAGCCCAAATGCAGCTTGATTTCTCTCTCAGTGACCTGCAGTCCAAGCATGTGGAGTCTTCAGCAGTAGGGCCTTACCATCTAATTCTGGTGGGCAACCAAGAGTCTTGGCAATAGCCTGTAATGTTTTGGGGGCATCATGAACCTCCCAGGTCAACAACTTACTGGAAGGTATTCCACATTGCAATGGTACTGAGTTGGGTGTGATTTAAGTCTACTTTAGTTGAATTTTTAGCAGCTTCTGGATTTCTGCTTTGGTATGATTTATGATGCTCAATGTCTGTCTCCATCACTCTGGCACTTGTTGTCAGGCTCACCATGGAAGCAGCACTCTTGTTCATCTCACCAGTTCCTCTGTGGTTTTACCTGAGCCCTGGCTGATGTGTGAGGGGTGGTTCACATCTTCGGTTCCAGGTTCCTGCTGCCTTCCTCAGTGAGCAAGATTTTCTGGCAGAAGGCTCCCTCTGATTTTTTTGATCCCATAATTTTGGTGTCTTGGGAACGTATCTCACCCCATGGCCCTATCTCTTCCACTGCTGCAGGGGCAAGTAGATGATAAAGAAGATGTTATAGGATGTGAGTCTAGGGCATGACATTTTTGTGAGTGTTACATGTAGGACTTTTGAAGATAAAGCCTCAGAGGCCAGGGGGGTAAATACTTTATTGAAAACTTGTGTGGGCTGGAGAGATGTCTCAGCAGTCAAAGGCACTTGCTTGCAAAGTCTAATGGCTTGGTTTCAATTCCCCAGTGCCCACATAAAACCAGATGCATAAAGTGGCACATGTATCTGGAGGCAAGAGGCCCTGGTATCCTCTCTCTCTCTCTCTCTCTCTCTCTCTCTCTCTCTCTCTCTCTCTCTCTCTCCTCTCTCCTTGCAAATAAATGAAACAAAAGAAAATAAACAAAATGTGTGTGTGTGTGTGTGTGTGTGTGTGTGTGTGTAATATGGATGCAGTGTGCTACTGTGTGTGTGTATGGAGGTCAGAGGAGAGAGTCTTTACCTTGTGTGTTGTTGAGGCAGAGTCTCTTGTGGTTCACGGCTGTGTTCGTCAGGCGAGCTGGCCTGCGAGCTTCTAGAATATTCCCCTGCCTCTGCTTCCATTCTCACTGTAGTGTGCTAGAGTTGGACGTGGCATTCCAGTGTCTGATTTTAGATGGATTCTGAGGAGCCTAACTCAGGTACTCATGCTTGTGTGGCAAACATTTTATTCAGAGTCAGCTACCCAACCCCCTTAATGTACTGGAGCTGAAATAATTAAATACCGAAGATTGGATAGGTTAAACAACAAACCCTTATTTTATCACATTTTTGAAGGCTAGAAATCCAAGGTCAAAGTGCTTAAGGTGTTGGCTTCTGGTGAGGTTTCTCTTTCTGGCTTCATGTGGCCCCTCCTCCTTGGTAGTTATGGAACCACATCCCATGCACCTGAGAGCCAGCCTGGCATCTTCCCTCTTCTTGTAAGGAAACCAGTTCTTTGAAATTTGGGCCCACTCAATATGACCTCAGTTAACCTCAGTGACCTCCCGGAAATCCTTCTTTGAATATAGTCACATTGGGAGCTAGAGCTCCAATATCTGAATTTTGGGGATAGAACAATCTAGCCCAAAACAGTGAGGACTCAGATCATGCTGCCCGAGGAGGGAGCTTGGTGCTGGAAGACCAGTGACTGGATCCGAGCTTTGCTTTTGTCTCCTTCTAACTAGCTGTGACTCCTTCTAACTAGCTGTGTGTCATCTTCTGACTAGCTGTGACTCCTAACTAGCTGTGTGTCATCTTCTGACTAGCTGTGACTCCTTCTAACTAGCTGTGTCATCTCTACCTAGCTGTGTGTTGTCTTCTAACTAGCTGTGTAACGTCTAACCTTGGACTAATCACGTATTCTCTCTGAACCTCTGCCTCTTTAGAATTAGAAACTGGCACTGTAGGGACTGGGATGTAGCTCAATGGTAGAATGTTTGCATAAGGTCCACAAAACTCTGGGTTCCATTCCTAAAATGAGAGAGAGAGAGAGAGAGAGAGAGAGAGAGAGAGAGAGAGAGAGAGAGAGAGAGAGAGAGAGAGAGAGCAGTTAGGTTAAACACGCTGCTATAGTCATGGGCTTCCAGTGGACCGAGGGCTAGCAAGGGGCAGGCATTACACAGTGTTGTTTTTCTGAATTTCAGTGGCCGAACACTCTTATCTTGCACAATATTAGATCTTCAAAAAGAAGACATTGGGCAAGAATCCCAGGCCCTACAGACATCCTTTGGTCAATCAGGAACTTTCCATAGTTGTCCAACCAGAAGGAAAAATGCCGAGTCATGGATTCGTTTCCTTCTCATTCCGTGTGGCTCTTATCATGTTCTTCAGGAAACACTAACACACCCAGACATTAATAATGATGGCGAAATGAAGTTTCTGAGTACATCCGGGGTGGAGGTGAGGGTCACCTGCCTGGCTAACCTACCTCTCTATCTCTCCAGGAAGGAAAAGCTCTATCTGGAGGTAGCCTAAGGAGATAGGAATGTGCAACATGCTGAGAATCCCTCAGCTTCACACGACAGGGCAGCCCAAGCCTCCTGAAGGTCACAGTTGGGTGGGAGGTGTGGATATTATCCTTGGCAGATTTTCCCATCAACTCTAAAATCCCTTAGTAGGCAGAGTGCAGTTAAGCTGTACTGGGGCCTTATGAACAGAGAGGCATCAGTCCACACAGCCCAGGATGAAGTGCCTAGATGAGCACAGGGCTGGCTACTCTTACCCCATCTAAACAGATGGGATGTTTTCCCTGGGGACTTGCCTTCTGCCCCTCTTTTTGGAGTAGGGTCTCACTTTAGCCCTGGCTTGACCTGGAACCCATGTGACTCAGGCTGGCCTGGAACTCTCCGTGATCCTCTTACCTCAGACTCCTAAGGCGTGTGCCATCACACCTGGCTTTGTCTCCCATTTCTTTTACAGTCAACTTAACCATGATAAGGAGAAGCAATAGGGTCTGGTGCCTAGAACTTTCTGGAATTTATGATTCACAAGGAATCCCAAGAGATTCCTTGAGTCTGTGTTTTCTATCAGAACGAGACAATTCTGGCGATGCCCCTCAATGTATAGGTTGTTGTAGGCAATGACCTGTGTTATTGGGTTCTGCAGCTCATCCATGACTTCAGCCATGTCCAGGATGGAAATTCACTCTATCAAGCTTCCATTGCCCAAGTTCAGTCCTAATTGGCATAGGGGGATGTTCACCTCAACTGTTTTTGGCAACTTCCTCTTATTGCATTCATACTTTAGAAGTTTTCACAACAAAATTTAATTTCCAGCAATTAAGTAAGGTTGCATATTAACTCATGGAACCTGGGAAGAATTTCTTTTGCAATCTGTTCCAACAAATAGAAGCATCAAGGCGTTGAAGGTCACTAAAGCAATGTACCTGGACACGTCACTCACCACGCCAAACTGTTCAGTGCAGTAGTCACTGCTCAGTACGGCTATTGACATGTAAGCTGAGTTAAAATGAGAAATTCAGGTCCTCCCTTAGGCCAGTCACGTTCCAAGTGCTCACTCCCCTCACGTGCATGTGGCCACAGTATGAGACAGGCAGGCAGAGGGCATTTCCCTGTTTCATCACAGGAGGGAAAGATGGTGCAAGTGGAACCCAAGCTGTGTCATTACCTTTGACTTGGCATTTGCATGGAGAGAGAGCCAAGTGGAGTACAGTTTTCCTAAAGAAAGCTTTCATGAGATGATGTCACTCATTTAGCACATATTTCTAGCTAATTCTATTTTTAGGAATTAATGCTCTACCACAGCAATGCATTCCAAGCCCATTTGTGTGTGTGTGTGTGTGTGTGTATTGTGTGTTTAACTCTGTTTTGCTTTGTTTAAGATAGTGTCTCAACATACTGTCCAAGCTGTCCTGAAACTTTCAATCATCCTTCCTCCTCCACCACCCAAATGCCGGCATAAGGGCTAATGGTCTATATCACCACATCTGACTGTTTTCATAATATATCTCTAACGGGTTTCCAAGTCAGCTCTCTCTCCCACTTGATAGTCAGTGGTGCTGAGAATCCATCTTCTCTGGGCCGAAAGGAAGGAGTGCTTATCCATGCATCTGTCTCCTGAAACAAGTTCTCTGGGACTTCTTTGTACCCCAGTGCTCAGCTTGCATGTGTGAAACACCACAATGCTTGTGAGAGGGCACTGAGCTATCATTGCCCTCACCATGGTCACTCATAGGCTCCACATAATCTTGGGGAATCAGACTATGTAAATGTATTTTGGAGGACAAGTCACTTTGGCCACGTATAGACCAGCTCTGCTCTCTGTCACTTCTCAGTGTCCTTGGCAAGCACATCCTAGATGCAGGGTTTCATTTTCTTTATTTGTGTAAAAGGAGATAATAGTTCCACTTTGTAGAATAGTTTAAGATCCACATGAGCTAATAAAGTATTGAGTACCTAGCACAGTGCAGTGCAGGGGAAACACAATTTGGCACAGAGAATGCCATGGTAAACAGTAGTTGTATCCTCAGTTGTGGGGGAAATGGTATTTTCCATTTCTCTTACAAAACAATGGAAGGATCCCAGTGTAAACGCCTGTTGGATGGGACTGCACAGCCTCAAGCCAGTATGCTAGCTGCCACGTGCACATCACACTAGGTATTTCTGATTACCAATCTCAGCCATTCCCATCCCCTCTTTTTCTTTGATAACACAGTCTAGACTTTATTAAGCATTTGGTGTCCTTGATTCCCTCTCAAGGTCCAAAGAATTTAATCGTCATTTATCAAAGGGATCAGATAGTCACTTGCCAGTGCCTCTTATAAGAACAATCATTTAATATACTGAAAATATTGACAATATTTTTATTTAATTTGTGAGGAAGGAGGGATGGAAGAAGAGGAAGAGAGAGAAAGAAAAAGAGAAAGAAAAAGGGAAACTAAGAGACAAAGAGAAAGGGAGAGAGAATATGGGTGCACCAAGGCTTCTTGCTGCTTCAAAGAAACTCCAGATGCATGAACCACTTTGCGAATCTGGCTTTACATAGGTACTGGTGAACCAAACCTGTCAGGCTTTGTGAGCAAGTATTTTAACCACTGAGCTATCTCCCCAGTCCAATTTGATATAGTTTTGATAAGGGAGACATAGAGGAAGTGAGGGGAGGAGTAGCTCTAAGGAAGCTTTCTTGCCAATACAAATCAAAGAAGAGTTAATGGGAAGCCTGGACCCTGCCCTTTCACCCAGCGCTGTTAGACCCATGTGGAATGAATGTACTTAAGGCCTTGTGTCCATGAAGGGACAAGCCTGAGGACCAAAGCCAGCATATCTAGATGAAAGAGGGCAAAACAACTCGGGTCTATGATGACACCCTAAAGCTATTAAATAACGAGTCCCAGGATTACCCAGCATGTAGATAATATATTAATTTTATAATTTGAATCAAATGAAAAGTGGAAACTCTGATATTTATAGTTGACAACATCCCACAAAATATAAATAATCAATACTTGCATTTAATACATGTGTGTTTTATATTCCCTATTTATTTTTATGCTCTTGGACAGTTTTCATGCTTCTTTAATCTCCTAACAACTAGTTAAATATCTTACACATAGAAAACTCCAATACATAACTTTTTAATGAATGAGGAGGTGAAACATGGCCCTTGCAGGTGCTTTCAATGGAGCCTCTACAACAAGACTTAGACGTGTGGTATTACCATCGCCACTATCCTTATCATTTTCTTCTCTATATCCAGAGAGTTAGACTGTCATACTGTCTTAGCTTTTCAGCTTGTCCAGAGTAAGTAGTTTCTGGGAGAGGAAACCAAACAAATGAAAAATTTCAGGGCTGGGGTGATTCAGCAGTTAGAGGTGCTTGCTTACAAAACCTGCCAGCTCAATTCTCTAGTACCACCAGATGCACAGAATGGCTCATGTGTCTGGAATTTGTTTGCAGGAGCAGAAGACCCTGGCATGCTCACTCTTTCTGTGTCTTTCTGTCTCTGTTTGTGCCTCTCTTAAATAAATAAATACAAATTATTAATGTTATTCAGAGATAGAAAGGCCACGTCATTCTTTCTAGTGGGAGTGTCTTTTCAGGAGGGTGTCTGCTTAGGATACTACATCAAAGCCAAAAGGCTGCTTGGTGATGACTCCCATGAAGCTGGCATTGGCAATGTGAGGTGGCAGGGACCCAGGCAATACTTGCTAATAGATTGCATCATCTGAAACACATCAGGACATCTTCTTACGGTGTGTGATCTCTGCAGACCTGAGCCACAGGATGTGAAGAGCTGCATTCTCTGTGGACCTGGACCTGAGCCACAGGATGGCCTTCTTGCCTGAGTTTTCCAGGAAAACTAGGGGACTGAGTCTAGGGGACTCTTGGCTTAGCTTGCAAAAATTTGTCCTCAGGAGGACATTTCAAGCAGAGGACGCTGGCTTTCTAATGGGTGTGAGGCAGTGGGTATCTGTTCCTACACATGTCTCAGAGGCTCCAAGGTCACGTGAAACTCTTGCATCATCAGTCCCAGCTGAGAGAGTTTCTCTGGGTGACCATCTCATCTGAAAAGGGTGGGATGGATTTTCAGGATGGATCTCGCTAGCATGCCCTAGTGTCCATTTCCATATTGAGGAATTTTGGCTCTGTTGTCCAGATTTGAGAAGAAAGAAATGAATAAGAAAAGAGAAAAAAATACTGTAGCAAGGAAGAGAATAAAAGAGACAACAAAGTCAGGCATGGCAGCACATATCTGTAATCCCAGCACCATGGAGGCAGAGGCAGGAAGATGTTGGAAGTCTTTCTGGGTTACATAACAAGACTGTTTTTCAAAAACCAAACAAAACAGAACAAAACCAATGATGACAACAGCAATAGCAAACAACAATAAAAAAAAAACCAGGTTGGAAGAGAGGCTTGGTGCAGAAATAAATGAAACTGAATGAGAACAACAACTGCTCAGAGGCTTCATAAGCATGGAAGAAGCTGCCAGGAGCAACTCTGAGACCTAGAACATTCCACAAGGAGACTGGCACCTGATTGCAATTTTTATTTTTATTTTTTGTGTTACTGGTGATAGAACCCAGGGCCTCACACATGCTAGGCCACTGCTTTACCTCTGAGCTACACCCCCATGCCCAGGTAGATTTTTTTTTTTTTTGTGTGTGTGTGTGTTGTCTTTTTTGATGAATTAGAGTCTCACTCTAGCCTAGGATGACCTGAAATTCACTATGTAGTCTCAAGGTGGCTTTGAACTTGTGTCCATCCTCCTACCTCTGTCTCCTGAGTGCTGGGACTAAAGGCATGCTCCACCATGACTGGCTGATTTTTTTGTTTAGAGGTGTTGATATAGTAATAATATAGTGAAAGAACTATCTTGTTATTTTCTTTTCTTTATTAAAATTAAAAATATATATTTATTTGCAAGGAGAGAGGGGAGAGAGAAAGAGGAGAGAGAAAGAGAGAGAGAGAAAGAGAGAATGAACATGCCAGGAACTCTTGACACTGCAAATGAACTCCAGACACACACATCACTTTATGCATCTGGATTTTTGTGGATACTGGAGAATTGAACCTGGGTCATCAGGCTTTGTAAGCAAGTGCCTTAGCCACTGAGCCATCTCTACAACTATTTTTAAAAATTTATTTATGAGCGAGAGAGAACACCAGGATTTCTGCTGCTGCAAATGAACTCTAGATGCTTATGCCTACTTTGTGCATCTGACTTTACATAGGTATTGGGGAACTGAACCTGGGCTTTCTGGCTTTGCAAGTGTCTTTAACCACATCAATCCATCTCTATAACGTATCTTGCTATTTCAGTGATAGCTGCACTCTTTGTTTTAAAATTTTATTTATTTGTTTGGAGAGAGAGAGAGAAAGAGAGAGAGAGAAAGAGAGAATATGGGCACACTAGGGCCTGTAACTATTGCAAATGAACTCCAGATGCATGCGCCACGTGTGTATCTGGCCTTTTGTGGGTACTGGGATATCAAACCTAGGTTGTTAGTCTGTAGGCAAGTGCCTTAACCACTGAGCCATCTCTCCAGCCTGATAGTTGCATTCTTTTCCTCTCATAGTCTCTTTCCTTACAGAATCTGGAGTGCTAGATCTGAAAAGAGGCCTGGAGAAGTTCTAGTTGATCCTTTCAGAGGATAGGAATCTTCAGGTTGGAGATGAAACTTGCCCAGGATGTAGAACTAGTGACAACAGAAAGGCAGGATTAGACTGTCCCTGTGAGGGCTCAAGTGGGGCTCCCTGGGTGCCTCTGGCCTCTCCATTTTCAAATGTCTTCCTGTCTCCTCTACCTATCAAACCTAGTCACTTCTGTGGTCCATTCTTACTGAGTTAATGAATTATTTTAGTATTTTAAAAATACTGAAACTATTCTAGCATGAATATAAATTATTAAAACATTGTTAACTAACAATGTTAATACTATGTGCAAAATGTATCATGAGTGTTTTAAATATATGAACTCATTGAGTTCTTACATAACAGTATAATATGTTAATGATTAACTACTTAGGTAATAGTTATAGAAATTTCTACTGTGTGTGAGATACTGTGCTACTTAGAGTTGGATTATATCCTTATCTCTGAACTTATATGTTGAACTTCTTTCCCTTACTGCTTCAGAATAGGACCTTATATGAAAATAATGATGTTATCAGTTGGCATAATTTCCAATCCAACCTGACTCTATTCTTTTAAAAGGGGACAGTTAGACATAGAAATAGTTATGCAAGGCAGGAGGATGCTGTGAAGCCAGGGTAAAATGGACATCTCCCAACTAAAAAGAGAGGCTCAGATGCTTTCCTCATAGCCTTCAGAAAACCTTGAACTTGGTCTTCTAGCCTCCAGAATTGTGAGGCAGTAAGTTTCTGTTGTTTAGTCAGTTGTTTTGTTCCAGCAAGGAGAAGGTAACTGTAACAGCAAACAAATTTTATAGGTATTGACTAATTTACTTCTCATAAACTTACATAGTGAGACATGAGAAATGGAAAAATAAAAGTTAAACACCATTAGAGTGAAGCAATTGATCTAATCTAGAATGTGGAGCATTCTACAGGATAAATGATATGATTTCTTCAACAAAATAAGGCTGTTTTTTTCTAAAACAAAAAAGGGACGCAAAGGGAACTTTAGTGAACAAAGAGGCTTAAGAGATGGTAACCACATTCAACATTTGAACCTTATTTTCATCCTGCTATGACGAATCCAACTGTCATCATACATCTTTGAGACAAGTGGAAAAATGAGCTATGGATTAGATATGAAATGATATAAAGGAGTTGTTAATTTTCCTAGGTATGACAATGCTATTGTGGCTATGCAAAAAAGGAATATTCAATTTGTCAATGAGGTGATATGGTTTTGTGCCTGGGATCTGGTTTAAAGAAACCCAGATAAAATTTGGGGACCAGATGCCATGAAAATGGTGGTTCACTCTATTATCACTATATACTTTGTTTGGAAGCTGGAAGTCATAGCAATAGAGTGCATCACTAGTTATCAGGAACTAGGAAGTGGGGGGTGGGGGTGCAGGTTAAAGGATACAAACTTTCACTTGCAAGATAAACCAGTTCTGGGGACCTAATGTGCAGCAGGAGTGGTGACAGATGGTGTGGCAGTTACCTTTCACAACGATGGGAATATACTCAAGATCATTGCAAAGAGGAAATACTTATTTTGGCTCATGTGTTCAGAATGGCAGCCCCTGGTTGCTTGGCTCTTGTTTGTACCTGTGGTAGGAACATTCGAGCTAGTACAGCTCATGGCTGGGGAATGGGGAGGCAGGGAGCATAGCATCCAAGCTGTATCAGATGTGGCAATTCATTTGTGGCAAACATTACATAATGTCAACCTATACAAAATTATTTCATATATACCTTAGGTATACATAATGGTTGTCAGTTAAATGTTCTAATGAAAATAGTATAGCCATCAAACAGTTTGGAGATATCCATTATAAGAAAAATATCTATGGAATTTTATTACTGATATATTATGGACTACAAAATTGAAGCTTTGAGAAGTTTCCTAAGTGCCTTGGAAGAACTCAGCTGTGACCAGTCAGCTTGGTTTGTGAAACTATTAATGTGCAATGGCACAATGGTAATGCCTCCTTATGGGATCTAAACCCATCTCTCAGAGGTAGAAGCAGTTCAGACTAGGCAAGTACTCACTGTAGAAGGCTAGAACCAAGATTGACACTCAGGGTCCTTGACTTGTAGTCAAAATCAATACCAGATGCTTTAGCCTGCATGTTTCCCCTTCAAGAAGGATTTAAGGATGAGTTTTTATGTTGGGTTCCTTATGAACTGTGTTCCCTTAGCTCACTTACCTCTGTGGGCCTCAGATATTCACATATAAAGTAGACAGCATGCTGGATCAGGGCACCTTGAGGCATAGGTGAAATAAGTCTTAGGTGTTGAAGTTAGTTAACTGTAAAAATACCATAGTAACACTATTTGCCCTTGTATGTGTGCAGTATCATTTGTCAGTTGGTGAACTGGAAAATGTGGATAGTGACTTTCAGAAGAGGCCATTTTGGAGGCAAAATAGTGCCTAGAGTTTCTTGACAGGTTGTCAGATGTGCACTCATTAGAGTCTGATAGCTTGAGATAAAGTCAGGACCCAGGCTGTTCCTGGGATATTCTTTGGCATATCTGAACTTGCTGTTGGCATTTGGGTTGTGGATAGGACACTTTTAGACCAAGCTTCTCAGAAACAGCCTGCATTGTCCATTAGGGCTGTCCATCCAGCTCAAGTTCACAGTGATAAATCTCGCCAACTCCAAGGGTCCTCACAAAGGTGGGTGTGGTGTGCTGATAGCAGCCATGATTAAGTGCTTTCCTGTGTCAAATATAGCTGTAATATGCTACAAACGGGCTGTTGAGCCTTATTCAAACTGATCTGGCCACTATCAGCTGCTCTGACATTTTATACTAATACTTAAAATAAATCTAGAAACAGGAAAGAAAGTACAGAATTATTGTTTTAAGCAGCCTGTGAGAGCTTATCTTCAAAGTGACAGAGGTTCTATTGTATTTAGAAAAACTGCTCACTCCACTGGCATAAAGGTTGGTGGCCAGACTGTGGTTGCACTAAGCCAGTTTCCCACGTGAGTCCTGAAGGCCAGTAGTGCAGAAGAGCACTTTACCCTGCCCAGGGACTCTGTCTCAGGGCTTTTTCTTCTAGCTCTCATGAAGGCCTCTCCATGCACCCCTAAGTATCAAACACACTTTTAGAATCAATTTATAAATTCTCCTTAAAACAAACAAAATCATCATGATCTCCTTGTTGAGGGTAGATCATACTTAAGGTATTTTCCTTTTTAAGAATGTTGTGCATCTTTTCCTACCTGATGCTTGTGTCTCCTTGTCCACATTTGAGTTACAAAAGGATGCTATCAGTATTAGCTTTTGTTGTAGCCAACTTTCCCCTTGCTGCAGAAAAGAACCCAACCAAAAGCTGCTTGTAGAGGAATGGGTTTATTGTGGCTTACAAACTCAAGAGGAAGCTGCATCATGGCCGGGAAAATGACAGCAGGAGCAGATGGTGGATATCACCTCTTGCACTGGCAAGGGGAAGCTGACTATAACCCCCATAATCTGTCCCCAGCAACACACATCCCACAAGGTTCCAATACCCAAACTGCCATCACCTGGGGATTGAGCACTCAGAACACATTTGTCTGTGGGGTATACCTGGATCAAACAATCACAGTCCTCCCTGGCCCCCACAAACTAATAATCATACATGATGTAAAACACAATGCATTCAGCTCAACTTTTAAAATTCCCCAATTTTTTTATCCATCTTAATGATATTCAAACATCTCCATATTCTAAGATCTTTAACTGAGACATAATACCAAAAAACAACAAACCCATAATGGACAGAACATTTACACTGCATAAGATAACATTGAGCATGGCAAAGACAGATTGAACCAATACAAGATTTGAAACAAACAAGGCAAACATCAAACTCTAACTTCAAGTCTGATAATTCTAACCAGGAACAAGTTTCCTGAAGTCCCAATTCCACCCCTCCAGCTCAGCTACTCACAGTCTGGGAAAACTTCATCTAGTGCTGGCAGCTCTCCTTGGCAGCCATCCCACAGTTCTGGCACTTCATTGGGTCTCCACTGCAAACCATGGTTCATCTTCATTGTTCCAGCAGGCCTCTATACAGGCAATCCAACACAACTGCTTCACACTGCCCTTGGCCATTTTAAAAAAAACATGTTGCAAATCCAGTTACCTTCTCTTCCTGCATTTGTTATACTTCATAGTACCAGATGAGCTACCACTTTGTTAATCCAGGGGGGAACAAAGCCAACTTTGAAGAACTGGAAACCTCCTCCAGCATTCAGGCCCCTTACTTCAAAAGTGTCCACATTCTTCCTGCTGTCTCAATGCAGATCACCTGGCCCAATCTCAATGGCTGTATTCTCTCAAACAATTGCAGCTGAACGGGCAGCAGTTTTGGCCCAAAGATTTCAATTATTTCTGTGCTATCTCCATGTGCTCACACGAGTCCATTTCCACTCAAAGCAACCCTGCACAAGTTCTCAGGACACAGGCAGGCAGAATGCAGCAAGTCTTTCATGCAAACTGCTTCTGGCACAGTCCTGACAAAGTTCTTTTTCACCCTAGTAAGCTAACCCTCACAGTCCATAGTCCTTATTGCATTTAGGTCTTTCAACTCTGGTCAGAATAGTCCATCAAGCTGTACTCCTGGCACTGCAAGGCACCTCTTTAGGCTGAGGTTTCAAATCCTTACACCATCCTCCTGTAAATCAGCTCCAAAAGGCCAAAGCAACAGAATTGGGGTTCTAGCAGCTATAACAGACGCCACTCTCTGGTACCAAAACTGTTGTAGTCAGCCTTTTTTGTTGTTGCTGTGACAAAGAACCTGGCAAAAAGCTGATTGTGGAGGAACAGGTTTATTTTGGCTTGCAAAGTCGAGGGAAAGCTCCATCATGGCAGGAAAAATGATGGCATGAGCAGAGGGAGGACATCACCTCCTGGCCAACATCAGGTGGACAACAGCAACAGCAGAGTGTGCCAAACACTTGCAAGGGCTAGCTGGCTATAACCTCCATAAGTCCGCCCCTAACAACATACCACCCACAAGGTTCCAATAACTAAAGTGCCATAAGCTAGGGATTGAGCATTCAGAATACATTTGCTTGTAAGGGACACCTCAATCAAACTATCACAGCTATTAGTAGGTAAGGAAAGGTCAAAGGGGATTTTGTAGGAGATGGCACACTTAGAGGGTCAGTAAGTCATTATGCTGTAGGAATATGAGAGGAATCAGCGGGAGAATAGCCCTCGTCCATGGATAGTAGGATTTCTTTTATAATTCTTGCTGCTTGTTCCAGACCATGTTCTCAAGGAGGATTAAAAATGAGCTGCTTTAAGGAAGTCATAGTTTATTCGATGTGTGACTTGTGTGTCCTCTACAAACTCTACATAGCTTGCTTGCAACTTTCTTCTTTCTACCTCTACATATGATAGAAAGGGTAGGTCTGATTTGCCTAACTGGAGCTTGAGGGATGGAGGCAGGGAGGGATGTTAAAACATGTTTGGGAACAGTACCAATCACAGTGATCACTCCCTAGTGACAGGGATCATCTATCTATCTATCTATCTATCTATCTATCTATCTATCTATCTATCTATCCATCCATCCATCTATCATCTATCTATCTTTCTATCTATCTAACATCTATCTATCTATCTGTCTCTATCATCTATCTATCTATCTATCATCTATCTTTCTTTCTATCTATCATCTATCTATCTATCTATCTATCTCTATCATCTATCTATCTATCTATCTATCTATCTATCTATCTATCTATCTATCTATCTATCTATCTCCTATCTAATCTATCTACCATCTATCTATCCATATGTGTATACATCAGTATGTTCCACACACCTCAAGCTTTTCTTATCTTCAATTTACTCGAAATAGGAAGTGCTGGATGACAACGGGTGTGTGTTCACATACCTACCTTTAGTATTGGAACATGAGGTCAGGCTAGGGTTGGTTTTTACATTCTTAGTTTTTTAAAACTTTATATACTGTCATATACTATATACTATATGTATATACTATACATATAGACAATATTCCATGATCATAATCCCTTCCAACCACCCTCACATGATTAGTTTTAAAAAATATTTTATTTGTTTTTATTTATTTGAGAGAGAGAAAGAGAGAGAAAATGGTTGCACCAGGGCCTCCAGTAACTGAAAATAAGCTCTGGAAGCATGCATCTCCTTGTGCATCTGGCTTATGTGGGTAGTGGGGAATTGAATCCTGGTCCTTAGGCTTTGCAGGCAAGTGCTTTAACTGCCGAGCCATCTGTCCAGCCCACCCCATTAGTTTTTATTGAATCACAACATCATACTGATAGCATCATGGCATGTGAAATATGAAGGCCTCACAGTCACATATGATCAGTTCACCTGCAAGGTGACTGTGGTTAAGTTGACCATGCTGGTCAGTCTCAGGCTTCAGAATCAGCAGTGAGGGACACAGGCACAATGATCACACTGTTCAGAAATGGACTTTGTTTGTTGACCACTAACACTGCCGATTATCCCCCCCTCTCCTGCCACCACAAGCCAGGAGAAAGCTTAATATGATTTAGTTCAACAGCCTTTAACAGGGCAGAATATTCACCAGATAAGCTGGGGAAAGGTCCTTAACATGCTTCCCTCAGTACCTGCAAGGAAGCCACTGTAAGATTAGAAAAGGTAATCAAAAGGGATAGAGTGATTGCCAAGACATTGTTTGAAGAAAGGGCTTAATCAGCCCTATTGTGTGAGCGTTAATGGGTGCCTGGATCTCCAGCCACTGGTCTCTCACCCACAGAAGGAAATCTGATTATATTAGAATGTTTAGCAAGTAGCTCAACAGTCCAGAGAGTTCCAGGACTTATAGTGTACTCCATTTGGTGAAAGCATACTTAAGGGCAGGCCCATCACTGGGCTTTACCTGAAAGGTGTACCAAAGTCTATAGGTTCTCTGGTGCCCTTCTGTGTACCTCCCATTCTAGAACTTGCCTTGCTGAGCACTGATTTAATTTTGATAACATTGTGACTCCTGTCCTAGACTGAACACCACACAAGAGACAGGTACTCATTTACTTGTATTGTCAGAACCCAGCACAGATTTTGCCTTCGAAAAGTCGCTTCCTACTTTTGTTGATCTGATCTAAACCTGCTGAGAGAAACCTTGGTATTTTTCCACTGCTCAATATTCGAAAGGTGGGTGAGGCATGGCAATGGAGTCCGTGAGTTTCCAGGAGAATGGGTTGACTATTTACTAAAACCCTGAAGGAGAGGAGGAAGAAAGGGAGTGAACACAGAAGCGGAGAAGAGCCTCAGAGTTGCAAGATATGGCTGGCTCCAAGTTTGAACTGGAAGAGATTTCCTAATCTAGCTCTTTATTTCACAAATGAGGACAAAGTCACATGGAAGGATCATGACTTCATATTTGTCTACTACGTCATGAGAAAGGTTACATGTGACATTTAGTCATGAGTGTCAGAGATAGCACATGCATTTCTATTCTTTTATAATCAGGAGAGTGTCACACCAATGAATCATGAGGTTAGATATAGGTTTAAAGATTTGATACCTAAAGAATCTTAAAGATACACAACATAGACAGATACGTAAGAAGAAGACCCTTAGTGTTAAGGAAGATCATAGTACAATTTAGAAAATGTGACTCTAATCTTGCTCATTCACAATTCGGCTAGGCCTGGTGGTGCCCAGCACTTTGATCCCAGCACTTGTGAGGCAGAGGTAAGAGGATCCCTGAAAGTTCCAGGTCAGCCTGGGCTACAGTGAGCTCCTACCTTGAAGAAACAAACAAAAACATAAAACAAAACAAAAACCAGATTTGAATGGAGAAAAGTTCATTGTGGTTTTCTCCAACAACTTTTCCGTTTTCCTTAACTTATTTTCACTCTTTACCCAGAGCTTAGACTTAATGGCTCCATGTTGGGCCTAAGACCTCAGTCACTCGGCACTCCCACTTGTAGTGAGAAAAGCAAGAAACACGAGGGCTGCCTACATGGGAAACAGTTCTCAAGTGGCTGACAGAAGAAGGCAGTGAGCAAAGAAGAGCAGATATGCCTGGAGTCCTCTGGCAGGGGTTCAAGTTCATCTGCCCTTCCTAGACGACTGCTACATATGGCAGAGATGCCCTGCACTTTCACCTACACTGGTCTCCTTGTTCCCCAACAAGTCCCAGTGATAAACATCAGTTATAGTCACCATTTTGTAGACAGAGGAAGAGACAGACACACAGAACAGATGAACACCCCCAAGGCAGCCAAGTTTTCCCGGGAGCCAGCTTAATAGACTCAAGATCTTCCCTCTTTCACCACTTCCAGCACGTGCAGGTCAGGCAGGCACACTCATTTCTATGCATTAATACTGAGATCAATCCATATCAAGAGCCTCTGAGCGAGAGAGAGAGAGAGAGAGAGAGAGAGAGAGAGAGAGAGAGAAAGAGAGAAAGGCACAGAATACAGAACACACCCACATCTACAACACTTGTCTTCTCAGATATATCTGCACTGTAGAAACTGTCAGGTAGTATCCTCACAGCACTTAGGTACAAGGAATCCCCTGCTGTGGCAAAGAGGTGTGTGATCACGCAAAGTACATGGTTTCCAGGAGACGCTCCACATCCCAGTACCTCCTTAGTAATCGTTTCCAGTCAGCTGCTTACTACCCTCTTATAGGAAGTGGAAATACAAAGGTGTCACCTGATCCAAAGACCAAGAAGAATGCCTCGTAGCCAGGTAGCCGTAGTTTTTGTTGTTTGAGTTGGTGATTTAAAATCCATCTAGTGATTCATGCCTGTTCCTAGCTTATTTAATTGAAAACAGTCTTGCAATTGAAGGTGGTATTTAAATTCCCATTACAATGAAAGCATCAAGCCATCACTGATGTGTACAAAGTCTTCCTGAGCTTCTGTCTGCTTGGTCCATCCTTGCAGTTCCAAAGCTGGCTTTCAGCTAGGCAGTAAGTAGGCTTGGGCTAGCAGTAGTCTTCTTTCTTGTCTTGTGCCATTGTTCTGCAAACAGGTGCTGTAGTCAGAGCTGGGCAAGGGCAAGAGATTTCTAGTGTCCCCAAGCCAGGCCAGGGAGTCTAAAGCCATCATAATAACATAGTCCGCACAGGCAGCTCAGAAACCGAGAGCATAACACTCCTGGGGGAACTCCTTGGAGACTAAAAATGAAGGGAGAGACCTGGAACTCTCACTTGCATCTGCCACAATGGGACATTGTTAGGCCTGGACTTCATGAAACAATGGCTTCGATAAGACATTCTACCCATTCAGAAGGACAGCTTTGCATCCTGGCTCTTCAGGGAGCCCAGCTCCCTTTGGATTTTCTCTGGCTGTGTGTGTTTGTGTATTTCAGATGATTGTGCCCAACTGTCTTCCTATCTGTTCTCCCTCGTGACTTTACGGGGAGTCTAGGATGGCTTCACCTCCAGAAATGCTGGGTTTTCATTCTTGGTAGGCCATATTTTTTTGTTAATTGAAGAAGGCTTCACTGTTTTGTGTCTTCCATGCATTCCCTTACACAAATAAGCATGGTCTTTTGTTAGCAAGCAGCAGTTCTTTATATTATACAGCCAGTGCTTTGGCTGCTGGGATCACAAAGTAGTCATCCTGACCATGTTAAAACTAGAGGAGTGCACTGCATGAATGGACCCCAGGGGCAACCAGTTTGAATGTGCTTGTACCCCAATTTCTCCAAGTTTGTCACCAGACTCTAGCTTAAACCACTGGTGTATTAGATGAAGAATCTTGCAAAGGGCCATGTTCATTTATGTTAGGGAATACACTGAAGACTGGATTTTTCCAAAGAATATGATCTACCGTAAAGAAATATCTTAGTGCAGCACAAGCCTGAACCCAACACCAACATCCAATGTGATAAAAGGTTATCTATTCTATGCTGCACCCAGAAGCTGTAGGTTGTTGCAGGAAAACCCCAGTGCCAGATGTGGGAAAACACCACTGAATTGTTGGTCGGGGATGCTCCTAAAGTCCCCAAAACAATACAGGCCATCAACAACGCTCTTGGTTGCCCACCAGAAGTAGATGGTAAGACCCTATTGCTGAAAATTCCACATTCTTGAGTGCAGGACACTGGAGCTGGAAGCATTCTCCCTGCTGACTAGCTGTCACAGAGATAGAAAGTGATATGCAGACGACTGGAAGAGAAATGCCATGAATAGTTTTACTCAGTGGTGGGCTCTGCAACCTACATAACTGACCAGCCAGGCAAGATATTCCCATTGATGCAATCGTGGCATGTCATACTGGATGTGAGGCCTTCTCCATGGGAGGGAATTCACATCTGGCACTGAAAACCTAGTAAAAAACCCACAGCTTGAAAAGTCATAGGCACTTGCACCTACTGTTCTTTGACTAAATGGATGTGTTGTGCCATAAAATTGCCCTTTAAATATGTTTGTTTATACCCAGAGATTAGTGATACTCTCACTTTTTGTCAGAGAAGTTTCTTTTTGCAGGCAGTAGTGACTTTTGGGGAGACCTAAGACTTGTTAAGGTACTGAGAGGAAATGACAGCTGAGTGCTTTGTAGTAGATGAGACATCTCTAATCTCTATCACAACTTCCAGGGCTCAGGATGTAAAGAATATTAGTCTTACTCTCACTGTTGGCTAGAGAAGCTGCTTTTTGGAGATAGCTGGGAAGACTCAAAACTTGTCACTTGCCAAAGTGCTCAGAAAAAGAAGCTGTTGAGAGCTCAGCACTGAGATAACTTTATGTTCTCTAAGTCTCAGGGAGCATCATGGGAGAGGGGATGGAAAGAATGTAAGAGTCAGAGAGTGGGGAGGAGGATTCAGTCTGATGAGTTAGAGAAAGGCTTATAAACAACATTCAAACTAGATCTTTGACAATTTTAGAAAACCTCAAGGAATATTCAAACCAACTACTAGATCAAAAAAGTGAATTTAGTCATGTTGTAGGATATAAGGCCAAGATACAAACGTAGTTGTATTGAGTAGCAGGAGAAAAAGAGCAATGAAAGTCAGCTGTATCTCAGGACAGCTCAGTGGGGCAGGATGACAATGCGGAGCAGGGATAGCCAGCGTCTTCTACACAGGGCCAGGCATTGTGGACTGGGTCTCTCATGCACCTATTCCACTCTGCCCTGTGGTTCAAGGCAGCCACAGACAATATGTGGATGAGAGTGTTTGTGTGTCACTAAGGCTTTATTTATGGACATTGAAATTTTGAGGAAATATATATATATATATATAGTTTCATAGAACTCTTTAAAAAACCTTTATTATCCATAATTAGATTAATTGTATGAGCAAATCTTATAATGGTACCCCCCTTTCCCTCCTCCCTGTCCCCAATCCACTGGGGATCCTCCTAGGTAGGGCATACTGGATCAGTCCATGGGGTAGGGGGACCTGAGTGGAAGAGGAGGCAGAAAGAATATAAGAGCCATGGTGGGGGAGAATATCCAGAGACATCAACCCCCTCAGTGACAACACACAAAGGGAGGAACTGGCTACCTCTAGAGCAATTCATAACCCCATACTCTTTTTGATTATTTACAATCACTTTATGAAAACATGAGTGGCCATCCAATCTGGCTCTGGCCTAGGGTGTGCAGGAACCAGTCCACCAGTACTATGGGATGAACAAGCTGGCCTGAGCAAAGGCAGCATGTAGCACCTGGAAAGAGAAAGCTAACAGATGTGCCCATGGCTGAGTAGGGCTCTCACTCTAGCCTAGGCTGATCTGGAATGTCCCATGTAGTCGCAGGGTAACCTGGAATTCACAGCAATCCTCCTACCTCTGCCTCCCTCACACATGATCGTGTGTGCACATGTTTGCACATACATGAGCATGTGTGCACCCCCCAAACATAAATAACAGGGGGTGAGGAGATACCTCAGTGATGGAGCTCTTGCCTGGCATGCACAAGGCTCTAAGTTTGAGCCTCAGCACAGCAAACAAAAACAACAGCAATAAAAACCACTGCTACCTTTAACACGTATACTTAGGTGGAAATTCACCTGCCAGATGTAGAAGACCTGAACCAGGAGGAGCTTAGTGACACAGATTTCTGGAGCAGCCAATCACAGCCTTAGTAGAGTCAGAGCCAGAGCTACCCAGATTCTCTCTCCTTGTAGCTAGAATGCTGCGTGCGTTCACTTTGATTAGCTGGAGCTTAAACAGTAAGAAGCTCCAAGCAGGATGTAGACTTTATGACAGGACTTTTAAAAGGATGTAAAAAAAAATGGAAGGGACTGTGGAAATTTATGGGAGTAAGATTGGTTTGAGGACAGGACAGGGTGGGAGAATTATAATGACAGAGGACATTCTATATAAACATAGATCAGCTCTTGCAACCATTGTTGGGGACATACAGAGCTTGGCTGAGCTTGCCCTTGGTCTCTCTAAGGGAGCCTGGCAAGCAGGAAAACCCACTGCAGAGGCAGGGCATCTACCTCCTGTCTCATGACCCTGTGGGGAAATATGCAGTGGGCACAGAAGTCCAGGATAATGCGTGATACTTTACAAAAGTAATTTTGACGTGAATACGATTCACCTTGTTTTTGATGCTTGACTTTTTAAGCTACCATTACTTCCTGGTTTTGCTTATACCTATGGTCACAGGCACTGGAAAAATTAGATTTGTATAGTTATCTAGAGCTTCACCTTCAGTTACACATCTCAGGTTTTCCTCTATTTGTCATGAATTTGATGGGGGCGGGGAAATGGAGAGAGAAGAGAAGAGAGATTTAATTTATTTAATTGTGTAATTTTATTAATTAATTTTTTTGACATTTTCCTACATGTATAAGATACATTTTGATCACATTCCTCTTCCGTTGCTATGGTGGTTTGATTCGGGTGTCTCCCATACACTTATGTGTTCTCAATGCTTGATCCCCAGCTGATGGCCATTTTGGAATTGGAACCTTGTTGGTGTGTTGTTGGGGGCTGGCTTATGGGTGTTATAGCCAGCATTCCCTCACCAGTGTCTGGCACACTCTCCTGTTACTGTTGTCCACCTGATGTTGGCCAAGAGGTGATGATGTCCAGCCCCTTTCCTCCTGCAAGCTGCTTCTAGTTGGATGTTTGTCATGGCAACTAGAAGCTAAGTGCAACAATTGCTCTCTCTTATATCTCTCCCACTCCCATTAAACTCCTTTTCTTCACCTAATCCCCCTTCTACTTTCATATCTTGTTGCGTGTGTGTGTGTGTGTGTGTATGTGTGTGCTCATGTGTGTGACACAGTGAGTTGAATTAGGGTTTCTTGCATGAGCATGGATTTTTTTTGATATCATTATTATTGATAATTAGATACATTGTATGAGCAAATCATATGGCCATATCCCCATTTCCCTCCTCCCTGTCCCCAACCCACTGGGGGCCCTTCTAGGTGGGCATACTGGATCAGTCCATGGGGTAGGGGGTTATGATTAGCTCAAGATGTAGTCTGGTCCCCCCTTGTGTGTTGTTGCTGAGGGGGGCAATGTCTCTGGATATTCTCCCCCACCATGGCTGTTACAATCTTTCCGCCCCCTCTTCTGCTATGAGCATGGATTTTGGGGTTATTTACTAAAGCATTGACAACTTACTAGTGGCTACACTACTAAAGAAAATGACTCCTGCTCCTCCAGCAACCACTGACTTTCCAGAGAGGGGTGGGTTCCCTGTCTTGTGCAGGTGACCGCAGCTGTTTTGGGTTCATGAGAACAGCGTGAGCACAACAGTCATGTTGTGTCCACAAGAAGTTTCACAGCACTCCTTCAGCTCTAATATTCTTTCCACTCCCTCTTATGACATTTTTACTGAGCCTTAAGGGAGTGATATTAATATTCCATTTACAGCTGGGTACTCAACACTCCCTTATTCTCAGCACAGTGACCAGGTATGAGTCTCTGCATTAACTGCTTTCTACTACAAATAGAAGCTTTTCTGACTAAGGTTTAGACAGCTTGGGGATATGGGTGTAAACAGAAACATTTAGAAAGCAGTTCAATTCCATGTCCATTTAGTAAAACACCTTAATGGGTTCCCCCCGAGGGCCTGAGACATCCTTGGTCATGGGCTTTTGATCAGGTTGACAGTATCAGGCACAAATTTCCTTCTATGGAGTGGGCTTCAACTCCAATCAGAAAGTGATTGCTAGCAGTCAGCACTATTGTACCAGTGGGCACATCTTGTCTGATAGGTTGGTTGTGTAGCATGCAGGGTCCTCAGCTGAGTAAGACTGTTGATGACTTTGATCCTAGCAGCCTACATAGCACCTCTGTCACTATAAAACCTAGCCAGCGGGAGGAAGCTTCTGGCTCTGAGTTAGGATTCCTTGCTGTTATTATGCTAGCACTCAGAAGCTGAGGCAGGAGAATCATGAGCTCCAGGCCAGCTTGGTCTTCACAGGGAAATTTGTCAAAAAACAAGTTGATCTCTATCCTGGCACTGATATCTGATGTGGAAGTATTTATGTTAACTCAGGACCTTAAATTAATAGCTAACAATAATTTTTTGTTTCTGAAATCTAAAAACATGAAAGACCATTTGAGTGCACTTATAATACTCTTGGAGCTGTATTACAGTTTAGTGATGTAAACCAACTTAATCAGCTGATCACTTTTTTTTTTAAGATAGAGTCTCAACTCTAGACCAGGCTGATGTGGAATTCACTATGTATTCTCAGGGTGGCCTTGAGTTCATGGCGATCTTCCTAACTTTGCCTCCTGAGTGCTCCACGCCTGGCTGATCACTTTTTAAAATTTCCTTTTTTAAAAAGTAAAAGCCGGAGAAAGGAGCCAGCTAATTCCAAGGCTGTTTAGATTGTGTAATTTTCTGGAAAACATCTTTATTGTTTGGGGTGAGAAGTTGACGGTTTATTTTTGTGCATCTCTGTTTTTAGCTGCAGACCAGCACTGCTGGCTCATGGTGAAGCCCCTTTGTAGGAAACATCCCTTGTGCCTTTGTCCCTGGAGCACAGCATGTGCCAAGTGATCATTCGTTTGGGGCTGGTTGAGTTTTGAGAGGGAGGAAACATCTTGATAACTCACTGAGATGTGTCATGTCAGAGAAAGTGTCACAGATACTTATAACCAGGGTATCCTTGGTACAGCAAGGAGCCATGATCCTACAGCTTACCTGCTCTGGGGTTGCTGTTCATCACATTTCATCACCCACTGTGCACACTTGGCTGCCATTTTCTCAAAGACACTTACGCAGTGGTATTTGGTAACGACGTCAATTCTTTTCCTGTCTGACCCAGCAGATTACAGTGACTCAAAGCTGGCTGTTCAACCCTAAAGATTAAATCGAGGACATTGCCTTAATGATTTTAACAGTGAATATAAAGGATTTCCCAAGTATGAGAATCATAATATAAAACAGAATCGAAAATTTTATTCAGTATTAAAGAGAAACAGAGCTGAAAACAAATCTTAGGATTATATTTGTCTGTCTCCATCTCTCTTTTTCCTTTTCATTAATTTTTTTCTTTCTTTCTCCCTCTATGTAAGGTCTTGCCCTGTAATCCACTATGTAGGCAAATCTGGCCTTGATCTTATGGTTACCCTTCTGTTTATGCTATCTGAGTACTGGGATTATAGGTGTGTGCCACCAAGCGTGGCTTTAGGATATGTCTTTAAAAAACAGGCTTCAAGTTCACATTGTAATGAATGCTAGCACTTGGGAGGTGGGAAGGTGAAGGCCAGAGGATCAGGAGCTCAGGGCCAGCCTCAGCTACATAGAGAGATCAGAGCCAACCTGGGCAATTTAAGACACTATCTGAAAAGAAAGAAAAAGATAAAAAAAGAAAGGAAAAAGAAAGCAAGAAAGAGGGTGGTGGTGCTAGGGAGATGGTTCAGCAGATAAAGGCACTAGCTTGCAAAACCTGCTGGCCCAGGTTCAATTATTTAGTTACCATTGTAAAGCCAGATGGGTATTCATTTGTAGTGGCAAGAGACCCTGAGCTATCACAAACACACATGGCAAGATACACATACTCTCACCCTCACATAAATATACGCACGTGTGCACACACACACACACACACACACACACACACACACACACACTCATCAAATAAATCATACAAAAATAAGGCAGGCAAGGTTGCACATGGCTGTAATCCCAGCACTCTGAAGGTGGGGGCAGGAGCATCATAAACTCAAGACCAAACTGGGATACATGAGACCCTATGGGAAGAAAAGGAAGAGACGAAACAAGCCAAGAAAATAATCCAAATACCATAATATTTCTTTACAGCAAAGTTGGACACTATTTTGATGTTCGGTCAATCATTATTACTACAAAAACTGAAATTAAAGGCTGAGCATGAAAGCCTGCACCTGTATTCCCAGTTCCCAGGAGGTGAGGAAAGAGGCTCACAAGTTTGAGTTCAGTCTGGGCAACATAGTAAGACTTTGTCTCAAAAAAGGGTAAAGTTATTAAATGAATTTTTAAGATGACCTTGTCTCATTTAATTATTTAAATATTTTGTTTATTTGCATGGCTATGTATGTCTGTGATATGTGTGAATGTGGTGTGTGTATAGATGTGCTTGTGTGGTGTATATTTATAAATGTATGTGCTCTGGCTTTGTTCACTGAACCCATAAGCGAGTACAGGCTGCCTTTGGCAGACAGTGGGGAGGGGGCAGGCAGAGCCAGTCCTAGCTGGAGAAACAAGGTCAGTGTTCCTTGGACTTAAAATTCTTACCTTGATCTTTACCCTTTTTGATGGAGGTGTGGTCTGAGGACCACCTGCTGCAACGTTGCCTGGGAGCTTGCTAGAAGGATGTCTAGATTACAGCTGAGAACCACAGATTCAGAATGGGCATCTCCCCGAGATTCCCCGGGTGACTCAAATGCACCTTCAAGCATAAGAAGCATGCTCCAGATATGCCAAGATTGTCTTGATTCCACTAACTTTATATGACATTTTGTCTAATTACTCTTTATTTCAAAGCTCCCTTTTATTTTCATATGTTGTATTTTAATGACATTTTAATAAAATGTTGTATTTTGTTTTGTGGCGAAAACCTCAAGAACAACAAAATAACCTTCATGCAAACAGCAAAGACTTCTCCCTCAAGCATACCTTGTGACCTCACCAAGGACTGTGCAGTTACCACAGGGTGACCAAGGCCCACGGGCAGGAGTGGGCTAGGCATCAATAGGAAATGGAAAGATTTTTCTTTCAAGTACTTTAGCTCCACAGATTTCTTGCACCATAACAGTCCATGTTGTTGGGGCCTTTCCTTATAAAATTGAAGTGATATTTATTTAGTGACCTTGTTGATTTTTCGTGAATAAGCTTAATTTTAGAATGTTTTATAGAATGTTGTAAAGTCAGTACAGAGAGTTCTCATGTGCCTCACGCCCAGTTTCCCCATTGTTAGGATCGCACATTAGTATGGTACATTTGCCACAGTGAATGGACCAATGCTGACATGCTATCATTTACTGGAATCTGTGGCCAGATTTCCTTAGGCTTTCCTAATGTCCTTTATCTGTTCCAGGATCACACAGGGCACCCCATCTCATTTTGTTCTCACGTTTCCTTTGGCTTCTATTCTTGGCTACGATAGTGCCTTCAGACTTTTCTTGTTTATGGACATATTAATTTCAACAACTTTTAATTTTGGAGTTCAGGAATTTTGGGCTACAGGAGTGCACCATTGCACCCATGGCTTACATGTTCAAATAGCAAATATTTACAAGTTTGTAATTCCGCTATTGGAAAGTCTTTGGTGCAGACAGATAATTAAAATTGCCCATGTAGGTGACACCTAAAATGATCTGCAGTTGGTTCACTGAACAGTATTTGACAAACAGTTTTTGCAGACAGCACAGAGCTCAGTGGCAATATTCCAGGCACTTCAGCAAAAGACCTTGAGGAATATTGAAAAATAAGTTATCTGGGGTGCTATTTTTTCTTTGTTTTTTTTTTTTTTTTGCTAAAGATCTTTAATATTTCAAGGAAATTATATATATCCTCCCATCTTATGAGCCTCCAGCCCCTGCTGAGATTAGTTGCCTTGTTAAATCTTAAGGCCCAGAAGACCTTGCGCTTTGTAAGCCTGGGCTGTGTAGTAGATACACTAGCTGCATGGGTCTAGTGAAATATAACTTACTTTTGGGCTGTTAGCTATAACTCTTGGCTACTGCATGTAAGTTCCTGGTCTGGTCACCAGCATGGCCAAGAAAAGGGAATTAATTAAAATTTAATAAATTTTAAAATCCCTTTCTTCAGTCATGCTGGTCATACTTAAGGTGCCCAACTAGCCTTATGTCAGCCACCTGCTACTGCAGGGGACATGACAGGCCTGAGACTTTTGATCATGTGGAAGTTCTGTTAGGTAGCACTGCTCCAGGTGCAACTGAAAAAAAATTATTATTTATTTATTTGCAAGAGAGAGATATAGAGGGAGGGAGAGAGGGAGAATATAGGTACGTCAAGGACTCTTACTGCTGAAAATGAACTCCAGAGATATATGCCACTTTGTGCATTTGGCTTTACATGGGTACTGAGGAACCTGGGCTATAAGCTTTGTGCCTTTAACCACTGAGTGATTGCTTCAGCTCCCCCCAAATGCAACTTTTTAAAGATAATATTTTGTTTATTTTTATTTATTAGAGATAGAGAGAGAGAGAATTGCAAGCCAGGGTCTCTAGCTACTGCAAATGAATTCCAGATGCATACTCCAATTTGTGCATCTGGCTTACATGGGCATTGGGGAATTGAACTGGGTTCCTTAGGCTTTTCAGGTAAGCTCCTTAACAGCTGAGCCATCTCAGCAAATGCAAATTTTTGTTTAAGTTTCTTTAAATTACATTTTGGCCTATTAAATACATTGAGCATATTTGGGATAAATGCAATTAAAAAAATTTGATAGCTTACATAATTACAGACCATAAACCATTATGTTTCTCTCCCCACCCTCCCTTATATCTCTTCCCCCTCTCAATTAGTCTGTTTTGTTCCAGTGTCATCATCTTTTCCTCCTATTATGAAGGCCATGTGTAGGTATTATCAGCCATAACAAAGTCATGAATATTAAGGCCATTTTGTGTCTGGAAGTTTGCATTGTAAGCAGTCCTATCCTTTCTTTGTCTCTTACAATCTTTCCACCACCTCTTCTGCAATAGAACATGAACCTCAGGAAGTGTGATAGAGATGTCCCAGTGCTGAACACTCCACTGTCATTTCTTCTCAGCACTATGGTGTCTTTTGAGTTATCCCAGTGGTCACCACCATCTGAGAAAGAGTAGCTTCTCAAGCCAGCAATGAGAGTAGCATTATTATATTGGTATGATCATTTTGTAAAGTGCTTATAAAGCAGTTTGGTTGGCATATTATATGTATTTAGCCAGACACCAGCAGATGTTACTCCCCTAGGGCTCATGACCTGTCCCACCATAGGCTTTTGACTAGGTCTTCAGTACCAGGCATGCTTTCCCTCCCATGGAGTGGACCTCCAGTCCAATTAGAGAGCAACTGGTTTCCCCCACAATAGATGTGCACTATTACTCCAGTTGGCACATTTGGCCTGGCTGGCCAGTCTTAAGGCTTGCAAAATCCACTGTTGTTCACCACCGTTGATGACTTCTCTTTCCCATAGGGCTACATGCAGGACAGCTTTTCCCAGCTTTCTGTCAGCTGGTTAACAGGAAGGCGTTTTCCAGCTCAGCTCCAGCTTGATTTCTCAGTGACCTGCAGCCCAAGCATATGTGGTCTTTAGCGATAGTGTCTTACCATCTTATTCTGGTGGGCAAGCAAGAGCCTTGGCAATGTTCTGTAATGTTTTGGGGGCCTTACGGTATACCATCCTTTGCACAGAAGTTTTTCAAGTATCAATCTATGGCTACTGGGTGTGCCATTATATGAGGGAGAACATGTGGATTTTGGCTTTCTGGGCCTGAGTTACCAAACTTAGTATGATCCTTTCCAGATGATAAATGAAATACACATGTAATCACAAGTATCATCATTTAGATGGCTGAGTATTCCCAAAGCTATTTTTATAAGACCTACAGTTTTCAGTCCTACTTTTCTTTACACAGAAGAAATGCCACTGTGTATATTATTGTGTATTATATGCATTACCTCTTGTTCGACAAAGGCCAGTACCTTAGTTAATTTAAATTGTGACCTTGAAAGACCAACATGTGGCAGGGGAGCCAGAGCAGCTCCAGGCAGGACACACTCACCAAGGCAAGCGGCCAGGAGAGGTGGACTTAGGGAAAGAGAAAGGGCTCAGGGGAGAACAACAGGACAGCTTTAGAAAGTTGATTTGCTCCATTTTTAAGAGAACTTAAAAAGATGTGTGAATACTATTTTACATTTGTACCCATGTAAACCCACAGGGCAGACAAAAGAGGGAAAGAGATGAACTTTTTACATCTGTTCTTATTTAAATGATCACATTTAAAATAAATAAATATACAGCCAAGAATGTGAGTCAGCATCTCGACTGGGTCTACTTCAAGAACAGAATTTCTGTTTGAACTTATGAAAAGCATTCTCTAGAGCTACCTCCACAGTAGAAATTGCCTGAGAAGAAATCATCTTTCCTTTCTGAGGTGTCAGAGGGAACTTCTCCTATCTTCACAGCTATTGTGCTGCACTCTCTCATTTCCATGGCTATCTGATCCTGCTGTTTGCATCTCCACTGACCCAGCTGGGGCTGAACAATGGAAGTGCGCAACATTCTTCGCAATGCATTTTCATCTACACGCCCTGTTACAGCAACACCTGAGCTTGTTTCACCTGAAACTGGTCAGTAGGATGCTTATCAGGTGTTTTCTCCCAGGAGCCAGCACCATCTAAAAAGTCCAACAACACACATTTTTGTATTCTACTCATTTCCTAATTTCTAAAGTTTTAATTTGTTAGAATGATGGTTGATACAGCCATTATCCAAGAAAATGAAAGTATCTGGATAGCATTTTTGTCTCTTATACCTCTTTAGTGAATACTTCAAGTCTTATTTTCATCCAGGGTTCACCTCACAGTTCTTCATGAAAAGTAAGCTCACCTTATTTGGTGAAGAACTTCAAGATTTTTTAAGTTTGCAAGTGAAGCCATTAGTATGGGAGACATAATAATGACCAAGCAATCTAGTTCAGTGTTGTTAAAAAGTAATCATTTTACCAAACCATGGCAAATTTATGATGAATAGTTTGTAAAAAAAACCAAATTCATTGATTTACATATAAAGATATGCTGCTTGAATTAATTCCAACTACATAAATGCTGTTTTCCCAAAATTTCACTTTTCACAAGGGACAGGATACAAGGAAGTTGACAGAAATTGCAACTATGACTTGTTCAGGCATAGCCAATAGGTAGAATGGTGAAAAGAAACAAACCACTTTGGGATTGATATTGATACAGAATAGGAGAAAGGTAGCTTTGTAAAAATTGGGTCATCAGTTAGGGACAGAGGCCAAGGAGAACATGGATGTCACTTTGTCCTGGCAGGACTAGAACCCATGTCTGACCCAGTTTCAACCAAGATGGCTATAAGCAATAATTCCAGTGACAATTTCCTGCCTCTTCAAGATTTCTCTGAATTAATACATTTGTGGACTGACCCTTCCCGAGTTAGCTTCTTGAGTCCACCAACCAATCCAGTCTCTCTCTTTTACATCTGAGTCTGATGATGAGGCTCATCCCAGCTGGATGTTAGGCTTGGGTTTCCATTCTAGCCTTCCCTCTGAATTCTAGTTCTCTTTAAAAGAAACTTTATAACTCATAATTTACACTTTTCTGAGCTCGTGTTTTAATTCCTTATTAATTTGGTTAGGGACCCCAAATTGGAGTTCATAGTTCTAATATCTCCTGTATCCTTATGGAATCTAATTTCTCCCAAAATCTCACACCAAGATCATTTACAAAACTAATTTTGAAGGCCAGGTAATCCCAGCACTCAGGAGGCAGAGGTAGGTGGATCACTGTGAGATCAAGGTCAGGCTGGGACTACAGAGTGAGTTCCAGGTCAGCCTGGGCTAGAGTGAGACCCTACCTCAACAACAACAACAACAACAAACACTTGAGAACTGTAAATCGCAAAGGCTCTCTATTCACACTCACCAGGTAACATCCTTACACAATTGTACTCTATCTTCCACACTGCTCACTAGCATGCATGTGACAGCAATAGGTACTTTCTTACAAATGACAATACCATCATTACCTCCAATATAGTTACTTTTCTTGTCTCTGGGAATAAATTACCTGACAGAACAATTTAAAAGGGGAAAGATTTATTTTGGCTTATGGTTTCGTTTCATCATGATGGGGAAGGAACAGTGGAATTCTTAGCAACTGAAGAGTGTGCTAGGGACTCCTCACATCTTGGTAGATATAGAAAGTAAGAGTTTAGGCCAGTACCAGAAATGGACATAACTTTCAAGGTTGGCCCCAGTGACCCACTCCTGCTAGCTAGGCTATAATTGCAAAGGTTCCACAACCTCTTGAAATGGCACCACCAGCTGGGGACTAAGTCTTCAAACATGAGCCTGTGGGGTATTTCACATTCAAGCACACACCTTTCATTGTTGAACCAGCTTCCTAGCCCCTCACATGCAAATCATAACACCCAAGGGAAAACAAATTCATTTAATAATCCAGTTGGATCTAATCTAAGGACCATGTTTCTTTTTGTGAAACATTTTATTGATAGCCACCAAATTATACATAATGTACCCTGATCATAATTTCCTCCCTTCACCCTCTTGACCCCCCTCACTAACTCCCCTCCACTGAATCTAATGACTGTATTTCAAATCCACTTCCAAAATGTCTTCTCAAGCTGCCACCCCATTTCAGCACCAATTCCCAACCCAATCATGGCTCATACTGTGCATTTCACTATACCTTCTGCTGAGTTGTATTGTGTGGGACATTTATTTGGAGCTGTGAGTCACAGGAAACTTTTTCCCTGGGTAGACATGAATGTCTATTCAAGCCAGATAGGGTTCAGAAGACAGACCAAAGTATGATTGCACCACAACCAGTTTGGGTGAACTAGTGAGTTTACTGGTGATACTTACAGAGAAGGATAAGGGGTTCTTTACAGGAGCGTGGACGACTCAATGGCAGCTGTACCATGGAAAAGCCCACTCCAGCATTGGGAGCTGCTGCGTAGGACTCTCAGGCTGATTAGTAGGACAGGTGATAGTCATTCCTCAGCTGCTTATCAGGCTATCACTAGGGAGTGGATGATTTTACGACCGTGTGAGAACTGAGTATCTAGTACATACCTCCTAAATATAGCCATGCCTCAGTGTTCAAGGGGGATTGGTCTCCAGACCTCTCTGAAGCCAGAATCTGTGTATGCTCAAGTCCCTTAAACAAAGGTTGTATTTACATATAACATTCTTCCTGAATACTGCAAATCATCTCTAGGCTACTTGTAATACCTAATACAATGTAAGTACTGTATAAATAGTTGTTATCCGTTGTCAAGGGGATAATGACAAGAAAAAATGGCACACATGTTCAGTAGAGATGAACTTTTTTCTCTCTTTAGTTGTTTTAATCAGAATGTAAAATCTCAGGAGGTAGAGGGCTGGCTGTAATTACTTTGGCCTAAGCTAAGGGTTTAATGTCATTTGGATTTCCTACCCCATTCTGGATTTGACACTTTGGGCTACATTTAATCTTGTTAGACACATCTCAGAAGCCCCTAACTTATTTATATAGTGTCCTGGATAAGATCTGCTAAGCTACTTGTTCTTACATTTAGAATCCCTGCTACCTTCTTTATATGCTTTCTTTTTTCTGTAACTAATTCTAATGTTGTCAAAGATAGCACACACAGATGACAGTGTCTCTTAATCTCGTATAGTTCTGTCTATTTGAGTTTTTCATTGCATTGAATTTTTGAAAGAGTCTACACCAGGAGTATTACAGTATCATTGTGGTAGTTTGAATGTATGGCCCCATAGACTCAGATGATTTATTAAAATGGAGTGTGCCACTTCAATCCATAGCGGGGTGTTTCCTGCTACAGAAGGGTGTGTCACTGGGAGCAGATCTGTATTCTAGCCTAAAGGTATACAGAGAGGGTATTAGCTGCTTGCTTTTGGTTTTTACTGGCTGTTTGGTTGTTTTCTCTCTGCTTGGATTTATTAAAGGGAGTCATCTTCTTCCACCAATGATAGATCTTCCCTTGGATCTTTAAGCCTAAAATAAATACTTTCCTCCCATAAACTGGTTGGATATTTTTCTCAGCATCATGGAATGGACTGCAATAATCATGTTCTAGGTTTTAAAATAGATTATTAAGCTATTTGTGAGAGAGAGAGAAAGAGAGAGAGGGAAGAAGGGAGGGAGAGAGAGAAGGAAGGGAGGAGGGAGGGAGGGAGAGAGAGAAGAAATGGAGGAATTATATGTATCTTTCTGCCATAATGTTTTTATTAATTTTGTTCTCTCCATAGTTTATGTATTTTGAAAATCTTTGATTTACAAAGGAGCAGACTCTTTATTGGTGACATAAGCTGCAAATCTTGTCTTTTACTTTCCTTATGCAGTTTTTGTTATTATTATAGAAAACTTAAAAAGATTTATGAAATCAAGCTTATAAGTCTTTACTTTTACTGCTTTTGGATTTTGAATCATGGTTTAAAGGCTCTCTCTACATCCAGTTTATAAAGTAGCTCATAAAATTTTCTTTAAGTATTTATATTATTTTATTTTCTACATTTTTATTTTATAGTTCTTTGGAGTTTATGTTGGTGTATGACTTGAGGACATTTCACACTAAAATTATAGATTTCCTTCCTTTCTAAGCTAATATTAAGGTGAAATTCTCCTTTAAGAGATAGGCATTATGCTTAGTATATAAAAGGAAAAAAACAAACCAACAATGTAAGGAAGACAGTTTACTATAAAATGAATAAGAGAAGTTAAAAAGACATTTTATGAAAGAGAGAATCTAGATATCCAGAGAATATTAAAAGATGTTCATGATTTATAGCCACAATGATGAGAGACTTCTGCACCAGAGAGGGAGGAAGAGTGGACAAAGGGAAGAAGGAATAGAAAGAGTAGAGGAAACAGTGAACAGAATTTCCAACAATGACGGAAATAATCCTAAACATACTTTGCCATTTTTCATTTATGCAAAGCAGAGTGAAATAACCAAAACCATCAGACAATGCCTCAAACGAGCCCTCACCCCCACCAGAGCTCAAACCTCTCAGCATACCTTTGGGTTGGAATTCAGATCTACACGAAGTGACATGCTCCCTCCACTGTCCTAGTTCTGGAATTACACAGGTGAGTGCCACTATGCTGGGTTTATGTGGTGGTGGGGATCGAACCCAGGGCTTTGTGCATGCTAGGCAAACATTCTAACAACTAAGCTACATCTCCATCTTTTCTAGCCTTTGGGCTTTGAGACTTATTATCTCCCCTAGGCTGGCTTTGGATTTACAGCTCTTCCTGTTTTCACTTTTCAAGGGCTGGGATTATAGGCATGTGCCACCATGCCAAGCCATTGTACTTGTTTGAGGATAGTGACACGGTTTGGCTATATACTCTACTACTTAGATATTCTAGTTCTGGTTGTAGGCTACAACTTTATGAA